>VMDO01039498.1:0-12645 GCA_007922755.1 Pedetes capensis
GGGGGGGGGGGGGGGGGGGGGGAGTATTGGCCTGAATCCTCCCTGACTAGGATGAAGGCCCTCGGTGTCTTTTTGGGGAGGAGAGGCAGGGCCAGAATTTTGAGAATTTGACACCAACCTCTATGCAATTCAGGTTTGCTTCTCAGGGGACTCAGAGATGGACTAGTGGTCCTCCCCTTGCAGTGCTCTGCCTCGCACCCCTTGTCTGGTGCCCACGCCACGCCGGAGCTGGCATATATAGCTCTGAGTTCTATATAGCTCCTAAAGGAGGTCTTTCACCCTCAGGCTCCGCCAAGCCTCTGTCAGCCAGATCGAGTCTATGATAATATACCTGTAAGGGCTTTAATGCCAGGGAGTCAATTTGTTGTTTTGTGAAATTTATAATTTTGTTAAATATAAAAGGTCTCAGTGTGACCATCAATAAAAGGCTAATCAAGGGTCCCACAAGGGGCATCAAGAGAGAAAACATAGAGGACTTCCACCAGTTATCAGCTGCAGCAGAAAATTTTTATAGGTGATCTTGGTCCACAGGAGTGTCACCAGCAGTTTGATCTTCATTGTTGACCTGTGGGAGAGAAAACAAACCATTCTCGGGGAGGTTAACACCCCCTGGATTTGAGTTATTATTGACTGATTTTATTAGTCTTTCAGGTAGCCATCTGGCCGACTGCTCTTTTTGGTCATAAATGCAAGCTGAGCCTCTTCCCCAAATGAGGACCGGATCTGGTCCATTCCACCTATAAATCAGGGGATCTTTCCACATTACAGTGGCAAAGCTTTTTTTAGTTTCTGGATGCCAGAGGTGATCAGCAGCAGACTTGCCATGGGCATCTAAACTGAGAAAATTAATGACAAACAGGGCATGGTGGAGAATATTTCTGGGGGACCCTTTTTGAGGGTATAGGTCTCCCCTCTTTAACTTGTTAAGTGTGTTTTTAATGGTTTGATGGGCACGCTCAACAATGCCCTGTCCTTGGGGATTGTAGGGGATGCCAGTAACATGTTTAATCTGTAGCTGTTGACAAAAGGTTTGAAACTTTTGTCCAATATAGCCAGGGCCGTTATCAGTTTTAATAACCTTAGGCATACTCATGACAGAAAGGCAATTAAGTACATGGGCTATAACATTTTTTGAAGCCTCTCCAGTATGTAAGGAGGCGAAGGTGAATCCACTAAATGTATCAATGGTAACATGAAGATATTTAAGTTTACCAAATTTGGGGAAATGGGTGACATCCATCTGCCATATTTCATTGGGTATCAGGCCCCTGGGGTTGACACCCAACTGGAGAGTGGGCAACAGGGTAACACAAGCAGGACATTGTTTAACAATTTGGCGGGCTTGTTCATGGGTGATCTTAAAAAGTAAACGTAAGGTTTGGGCATTTAAATGGTGAAGAGCATGGCTTTTTTGAGCTAATTCTATAGAGCTGGAGAAGGCTGGAAAAATCAAAGGAGTGGCAGCATCTGCACAGGCATTACCCTTAGACAGGGGGCTGGGTAATTCAGTGTGAGCCCGAAGGTGGCCAATAAAGAAGGGCTGGCTTCTAGAATTAATTAATGTTTGTAACTGGGAGAAAAGCAGGGAGGCATTCGTGGAGGGCTTAATACAAGATACTGTCTCAAGGACAGGAACAGACTGGGCAACATAGGCACTGTCAGTATACAAATTAAAAGATTGATCTGGTAATCGTTGAAAAACTTGTATTATGGCAAGCAATTCTACAAGCTGAGCTGATTGATAGGGAGAGCAGACAGTATTAGCCTGTCCATTAATAACGAAGGCTGCTATCCCATTGGAAGAGCCATTAGTAAATACCAAATATGTGCCAGGCAATGGTTGAGTGGCAGTATTTTTTGGAAAGACAAAGGGATGAATTCTAGCAAACTGTAGCAATTTATCAGCAGGATAATGGTTATCAATATCTCCTATAAACGAGGAGCAAACAATAGGCCATTCGTCAGTGGTCTGCATAAGCCATTGTAGTTGTCCTTTGGTATAGGGAATAATTATTCTTTCAGGATCTTTGTCAAAGTATTGACGACTTTGTTTTCGTCCTGCAAGGATAAGTTCTGCAACCAAAGAGGTATAAGGCACAAGGACCTTGGAGGGGGAAGCTGGTAGATGGACCCACAGAAGAGGAGCACATTGCCAGAACACCCCAGTGGGTGTATGAGAGGTGGCACAAACAATAAAGAGGAGAGGCTCTTTATAGGAAATAAAATGGACCCCTTGTTTTTGAATAGCCTCTTCTACTAGCCATAAGGCATTCCTGGCCATAGGTGTTAAGGAACGGGGGTAGGAGGGATCAGGGTCTCCTTTAAGAACCTCAAAAAGCGGTTTAAGTTCTCCAGTGGTAAGTTTAAGATAGGGCCTAATCCAGTTTATGTCTCCAAGTAATTTTTGAAAGTCGTTAAGTGATTTTAGATGACCAACCTGTAAACGAGGCTTTTGTGTGATTATTTTTTGTTGATGAAGCTCAAAGCCTAGGTAGAAATAAGGCTCTTGGAGCTGAACCTTGTCAGGAACGATCTATATAAGCCCCTGGCTGTCAATCTCTGAGACAGTTCTTGGCAGCAGTAAAGTAACTGAGTGCCATCAGGTCCAGCCAATAAAATGTTGTCCATGTAATGAATGATGTAATTGGAGGGCCAGAGGCCACGAAAGGGGTCTACTACTTAAAAGCAACAAACTTTTGGCATAGGGTGGGACTATTAGCCATGCCCTGAGGGAGGACTCGCCATTGAAAGCGTGGCATAGGCCCCCTAAAATTCTATGTCCCCTAAAATTAACAACTGGCAAGCTAAAGGCAAAGCGCTGTCTATGCTGAGGATGTAAAGGAATGGTAAAAAAGCAATCTTTAAGATCAATAATTATCCCAAAGAACCCAGCTGGAATGGTGACAGGGATAGGCAGTCCAGGCTGTAAGGCACTCATGGTGAGCATGGTTTTATTAATTTCTCTCAAATCTTGTAGGAGTCTCCATTTACCAGATTTCTTTTTGAGCAGTTTCAATACCTGCACAAAGCTTTACATAGTCTGAAAGATCGCCTCTGCGATGGGGGGATGGGGGCATATGGCGGCCTGACAAGCAGGATTAGCATTTTCAAAAGCAAGATGTTTACCAAAGGCACTATCATTTTCTTCCTGTCTGACAAGCCTCTCGGCTGCATCTGTGAGCCTGCTGACAAAGCTACTGTAGGGCTCATCAGGGCCTTGTCCTATCTTTGCAAGAGAGGTGGTGGCCGATCCCTTAGGGGGGAGCCATTTCCATGCCTTAAGGCCAGTGCATTGTATTTGAGCCAGGAGGGCAAGCAGGGACGCGGGGCGCGCGGCCGAGCAGAGCCCCGGCTCACTTGTGCTGCGCCAGGGTGAGTGTGCGCAGGAGGCGCCAGACCTGAGCCCTGCGCGCAGACGGGCTCCTGCCCCGCCCACACCTCCAGCCGGGCTGGGACCACATTGGCCTTTTGTTGCCGAATGTCCTTTCTTTCAGAGCTTTGCGCAGCTATGGAAATTTCACCTCTGGGGGGGGGGGATTTTTTTGTAAGATTTCCTCTCCTTTTTTTAATAATCTTTTTTAATTCTAGGGAGAATCTCGACACCTGAAGAATATAGAAAACCTGAGCTGGGACGCTTTCGGGTCCAAAAGCTTTATAATAATCTTTAAAACAATCACCTACTCTTGCCCATCTAGTTTCATCAATGCTACCTTCTAGGGAAAACCAAGGACATATGTCATTAACAAAAACAAAAAAATTGATAAGATCCTTCTTTTTAACCCGAGTCCCTCGTGTCTTGAGAGATTCCTTAAGACCCTTAAGAAACAGGTCATATTTAGTTAATGCTTGTCCCATAATTGTGTCGCTTTTCTCTTACCTTCCAGGATCAATCTCACAGCGGGCGACTGTGGCGATCCCTATGCGGATCTTCACTCACTCCCACGCGTGGCTGCGTGGGAGCGGCGATCCAATGCCAGATCTTCACTCGCTTCTCCACCTCTGCGTGGAAGCGGCGATCCTTGTGTGTGCGGCCAACTTCAGAGAGCGACGTTCATTCAGATCCCGAACCCTTGAGCCCCACGTTGAGGCGCCAACTGCCCCGGCCCGCGGGGCTGTTCAACAGGGACCTAGAGTAAGGAGTGAATGAATGAGAGAGAGAGACAAGAGACACGAAGGATGAGAGCAAGACAGGCTGTCTGATCAAGCTCCAAAGTCTTTAATGTTGTGCTGTAGCTTAAATACACATGGAGGGGGAGGGGAGGGGCAAGAAAGTCACAAGAGCCAGGTGATTCTTCAGAAGTCCTCAGCTCCTCCTGTAACCCTGACAACGGCTTTCAGATGGTAATTTCTATTCAAAGGTCACAAGGCCCAGTGGCTCAACATTTGCTATTTTCACCACACCCTGCACCTTTTTATCAGGGTATCTTATAAAAAATTACTTATGGTCTTGGCTCCCGGCAGATTGCCTTGAAAAAGCAACAAGAATCTTAGCTGAAGAAGCCAAGGGAGGACAAATAGAGGAATATGGAGGCTCAATGCACACACACGCACGCACACACATGTGCACACACATGCACACCTACACACATAGTAGAAAGTCATGAATAAGCATATCCAAGAACAGAGGAGGAAGAATGCATATTTGAAAGTGCACGTTTGTAAGTAACACACACCTTGTGGAAGGATTAGATGTGGGAATGCTGGGAACAAACAGAAATTCTTAAGAAAGCAGGAAACGTATGATCCACCTAAAGCTAAATGGCTTCTTTAACTTGTAATAGAATTAGAAAACAACATAACAGAGTGAATCACATCCCAATCAATAAGAACAGATAGGGCTGGGGTAAGAAGCACAAACCAGAGTAGGGACATTGCCAGGTGAGACATTCATATTTATAATAAAAAAAATAGAGCAACCATCATAGAAACCTGTAAAATGATGGTAGGTGCAGAATAGACCCAATTAGAACTAGACACATGGAAATCTCAAAAAGTAGTATAGATCAGCAATAAAAACAGGCATAAAAATGTTTTGGAAAGGAGGAATGGTGGGAATCAAAGACAGGTCTTTATTTATGAGAAGGAGAACATCTGCAGCCTTTTATTATTCCTGTCTCAATGATACTTTTGACACTTAGACACACTGACTCCTGTCGGGAGCCATAGGCCTGACATGAGTTAAAAGGCCATGCCTGCATAAATGGCTACGTGACAGATGTGACCATAGCAGGAAGCTCTGCTACCTGTGGAATGAGGAAACAACACATCAGAGGCTCTGCTGAACTTTGTTGTCTCTTTAACTACTATTTTAACATGAGTATAGATCTGAACTTTGTTCCTTGATTGTATCTTTAGGATTAATCTGTTACTGGAAAGCTAACTAGTTGATTGTAAACTTTATGACTGTTACAAAGTCCATTGCACCGCAGTTACCTTTGTGAGCTATTTTTAGTATCTCCTTGAGTTGCTATATAAGCATGAGTATAGAGAATAAAATTAAGCTCAAGACCATCAGTCTTGGCCTCTTCGTCTCCTTCATCCTCGGCTCTCCCCTTCACCCACCTGGGCCCCGACAGTCTCCATTACCTAAAGAAGCTATAGCTTCTGACAGAAAGAGAAAATCTTCAAATTCTCAGGACTTCATTTATTCCTCTGTAAGTTGTACTACATTTCTAGTGTATAACCTGATTTAGAATGAAGCCCTCACTCTCACCCTTAGGTCATCAATCATCAGCTGGCTGGAGTTCTTTGGCTCTACTGTGATAGAAATTGCAGGTAGGCAAGGAGGAGCCCTTTGAATGCTGGTCTTAGGCAGAGATGTCTCTCAGCACTTGGCCACAGCAATCAGTGGCAGAAGTATGTTGGGGCGGCATGAGCAAGTGACACTCCTTTGTGTTACAGTCACTTTAGTAGGCTGTGGAGTCAATAATCCTCAGCTTTGACAGCCTGTGTTACAGCTTTTATGTAGGTTTGGGAGTTGAGAATCCTCAGTTCCTAGTAACAACTGGTGTTATAGTTTCTGGGAAGCCTACTTTTGGGATCCTCAGCCCTGACAGAGGCTAGTGTTATAGCTCCTGAGCTCAGGATGCCTGAGACCCTTGACCCTAAAGACTTGACAGCTTTCTGGAACTCTTTTAGTGACCAGAGCCTGTAGTTCTCCATTCTGGCTCTTTACAGCCTTCTGTCTTTCTTCCACCTCACCCCTCCATCACCTCTCAACTTCTCTCCACTTCTATAGTCCCTCTTATTTGTGCCCTGGTCACTCTTCTGGAACTCTTCAGTTGTCTCTTAATTCTACCACCACTGTCATTTCCCTTTTCCTATTACCTTTTGCCATTAAATGCTACCTCCTGCTGATATCAGTGCCTTACTCTTTTACTGTGGGTTAAAGGAGTCTGTCCCTTTAAGACTTCCATTCTCATAGTCCCTCTCCTAGGCTCCTGCCCAAGCTGAGTATTTCTTTGTCCTACCTGTGAAGGAAAAGGTAGTAGAGCAGAGCCATCTTTGAATATTTGCCCATTGTAGGACCCTTGTGGCTCCAAGGTGCTTGCTCAGGCCAGGTTCCCACTGTCAGCAGTTGGGAATGAGAGATGGAAACTGTTGCCCCCTCTAGCCAAGGAGTGGTAAAGATTTCTGGTTGATAGCCTGGCTGGAGGCCTCCTGCCATAGATCAAGCCACAGGAGGTGGCACTGCAGCCTATTGTCCTCTCCACTGTTGTCTTCACTACCACTGCTTTTTCTTCTTTCTTCGTGTTGTCAGATCAGGCACTGTATAAGTAAGGTAGGCAGAAAGACCACTCAAGAGAAGCTTTCTATTGGGCCTGTTGTTGCAACACCAGGAGAAATAGCACAGGAGGGTGCCTCCTAGCTCTGTCTCCTTGAGTGAGCTGAGAAGCTTTCTTATATAGCCAGAGAAGGGGTGTTTGCACCAATTACAGTGATCCTGACATGCAAATATAGGTTTTTGTTTACACCAATCACAGCATTGTCCCATTACATGCATCACATCAATCCCTCTTCTAGGTTACCAGAAGTGTTCCGCACTGGCCTGGATGGAGATGGTTATAGGAAAGTTCAGTGCAAACTGCATGAGGCAAATTAGCTAGAGCTACATCATGGGAGCTGTAGCAAATAATTATAGTTCTGTAGCTTCCTTCAAATGTTCATATAATGTTTATAGCAGCAAGTGTTCACATGAACCTAGTTAGACTGAATAACAATTTCTTTACTCAAAGGAGCCAGACCACAAAGAGGGCCTTGTAGCTGCCAGTCAGGGAATCAAATGACCTCAACCACCTCAGTGTTTCCTGAAGAAACTTGAAGAAAAATAAGCAGCAGGAGGAACACTAACAGCAAAAATGAAAAACCTTTATCATTAACTTTAATATCAATTCTAAGTATGTATTAACCATACTGCACACCCAGTGCCCCAAGGAAAGGAGGGTCCCCCTAATCCATTTCACTTAGATCCTGAGTCCTGCCCTGAAAGTCCCTTTCTTCCATTCACGTAGTCTTGATGGCTCCACTCTGTTCAGAAAGGCCTGCTCATACACCAGAGATTGGTTATTAGGGGTCAAGCGTAGTAGTCTCTTTGGACACACTGTATGGAGCACCCAACAGACTCAGAAGTCCATGATCAAGGTGCTAGAAATTTTTATTTCTGGTAATTACTAGCCCTTGACATGTAGACAGCCAATTTCTCACTGGATCTCCAAGTAGCCTTTACTCTGTGATGATGTGGAGACAGAGAGTAGGGAAGGAGGGAGAAAGAGAGAGAGAGAGAGAGAGAGAGAGAGAGAGAAAATGTACCTAATCTTTCTTCCTGCTGTTAAAAGCACATCAATCCTCCTATTGGATTAGAATAATATCTTCATGGCCTCATTTAATCTTAATTATCTCTCTAAGGTTCTGTCTCCATATACAGTCACTTTAGAGAATAGAATTTCAACATAAAGAGGCGGGAGGCAAGAGTCAGTCCATAATATCAAGTCCTTGGATAATTTGGCTGTCAATTCTTTGGGATTATATTTACACACATGCCTATGGGGACTCTGAAAAGATGATAAGAAGCCTTTGTAGTTCGTATCTGTAAGCATTGTGGGAAGTTTTCTTTGATCTTACAATTCTCTTTAGAGAATTTCATACTCCAGTTGAGGCCATAGGATACCAGCATTCCTCCCAATGCCTCCTCTATTTATCCTTAAATCAATTAGAGGTTTAGTTCTAGAACCCAAAATGTGTGCCCAGTTGCTGTGAGGGACTCCTACTTTTTGGTTTCCTGGTCCTAGGAAATACAGAATCATTATTCTCATTGCACTTGCCACCTACAAAGAAAAGGAGCTCATCCTTTATGCTATTTATGTACATTGACCCCAAACCTCTTTCCCAGGGGAAACACCCACTATGGGCTTAGAATAGCACCCTAAACTCATAAGCCTTCCTTTCCATACAGAGAAGTGTATAATAGTAATGAACAGAATATTCTCCTATAACATGAAACAAGAGCTGGCTCCAAACCAAAAGATTTCCTACTCCAAATCATCAGGTGTAAACAGGCACCAAAAATCAAGAATCCAGCCCTCTATGCACAAGGGTTACTGGGGATTGAAATGAAGAGCCACAAGAGACTCTTCACTGCCATTCCTGGCTGTTCTCATCTTCATGGACTGCATCAAGAAGAATATGGAAAGATTACAAATGGGGGGCCACTCCTGGAAGACCTCCTTCCCCTAAGATGTTTCTGAGCAGCTACAAAGGAAGGAAGAAGTGGAGAAAGAAATGAAGACTCAGGAATCAGGGAATGGGTTTCCCAAACCATGACCTGTGAGGAGTCCAATGTCCATCAGAACTAGAGAGGCAACTGTGGAAATTGAAGGGGCTAGATCCCTGATGGGCTGGGATTTAGCTCAGTTGGTAGAGCGCTGCGCTGCAGTCTCTGAGGTCCCGAGTTCAATTCCTAGCACCACAAAAATGGGAGAAGGACCTGGCAATCCACTCCCAACAGTCAGCCATTGAAAACCCTATGAGGGTCGCTATGAGTCAGATACCGACTCGATGGCACCTAACAACAACAACAACAACAGATCCCTGATGTCTGCAGCCATACCACTGTGGCATCTGATCCCATCAGATCTCGGAAGCTAAGCAGAGTTGGACCTGGATAGTACTTGGATGGGAGACTGCCTGGGAAGACCAGGTTCTGTAGGTTTGGGAAAAAGACACAGCAACCCACTCCCAGAAAACAATCAGCCATTGAAAACCCTACGAAGAGCAGAAAAGCATGACAATAGTGTGTTTGGTCTGTTGTACATAGGGTCACTATGGATTAGACACCAACTTGATGGCCCCTAACAACAACAACAAGATCCTTGATATTTCATTTAATCCTTAAGATATCTGTCCTAAAGAAGATGAGATCCCTGCAGTTTTCTAATAGTTAGAGATGGAAATATCTCTGGAGAAATAAATGCCAAAGATTCTCTAGTAGAGGAGCCAAAGGGAACTGTAGTAAGTATTCACCATGAGGTATTTTTCAATATGGGGGAAAGAAGTGGCATTTTGACTGAAAACAGGAACATTTCTGGAAACTGGGACTCAGGTTTCACTTAAACTGCCTCTCCCTATTCATAGCTCAGAGTAATTTCTGGATTCCTATGCCCAGAGGCATCAGAGCTGGAATTTGTTCCTTCTCTTCTAGTTGGTCACAGCAGAGACACAACCTGGGGAGAAACCACAATTCTCCCCTCCCAGGGCTCCCCTCCCCAGGCCCCTGCGCCCCTCTGGGTTTGCGCTGGGCTCCCCCTGCAGCACCTCTCTCCATGTCCCAGAGCGCAGAAGTACACGGCTGAATCTGATGTTTGCACAGAGCGTTTCCTCAGGTGAAAGGAGCTGCTGCCCTTAGCATGACTGGCCTGGAAACCTTGATGCTCTGTCCTCTGGTTTTCCAGTGAGCTCTTCAAAAGAAGCTTAGGTGCTTTCTTAAAATACTAGGCATACCTGAAAAGGAAAGCTGAGTAGCTGGTCCCATAAGTGCAGTTCAGGATCAGAGGTGCCCCTTCAGAAAGTACAAGCCAGCCATCTGTCTGGGTCACTGAGTCTCCATTAGTTCTCCCTAAAATAATTAAGATCTTGTTATTTAGGAATGTACAAATAGAAGAAGGGTTGCTGTGTCTTTCTCCCAAACCTACAGAACCTGGTCTTCCAAGGCAGTCTCCCATCCAAGTACTAACCAGGTCCAATTCTGCTTAGCTTCCAAGATCTGATGGGATCAGTATTCAGCAAGAAAAGGGAGGTAGATATCAGCACCCAGACTATCAACAGAAACCCATTAAAAAATGAAACATTTCTCACTGAGAATTAGAGGCAGGACCACCACCAGTGGAGTGTAAAACGCAGGCAGCATGGCTGCAGAGCTGCAGGAAGACAAGACCTGTGCCCTTCAGTACACAAAGCCTGGCAGGCCATGCTCCGGTCTCAACCTTGGTAGACTCTGGGTAGAATGTTCTGGACAGTCCTTGGTCCTTTGCAAAGACAGCCTTCCTGACCTGCAGAAACTGAAAAGCAAGTGAAGAGAGAACAAAATTTGCACAGAGGAGAGTCAATGAATGTCAAACCAACAATGAATGTGGGAAGAAACTTCATATGAAGATAGGAGCGCCCACTACTGGATGTCTCTGAGAGCTGGAAGCCTGCACCAGTGTGCTATCATCTCTGATTCCTTTTACCCCAAATAAGACTTTAAACTTGGGCAAAGGAACGAATGTATGTTTGAGACAGAGAATGGGACTCCAGATGCAAAGCACCAACTTTCATGTCACTGTGCATGGGATCTGTTTGGGGGTATCATTGTGTACTCCCTCACTAAAATTGCCAGCATGTTTGGTTGTTGTTCTTGTTGTTGTTGTTGTTAGGTGCCATCGAGTCGAGTCTGACTCATAATGACCCTATGTACAGCACATTGAAACATTTGCCGATTCTGTGCCAGGCAAACGATCTTATTTATGTTGAAGCCCATTGTTGCAGACACTGTGTCAATCCATCTGGTGAAGGGTCTTCTCTTTTGCGTTGATCTGCCACTCTCCCAAACATGATGTCCTTCTCCAGGGATTGATCTCTCCTGACTACATGTCCGAAATAGGTAAGACACAGTTTGGCCATTCTTGCTTCCAAGGAGAACTCTGGTTGCACTTCTTCTAGGACAGATTTGTTGGTTCTTTTGGCAGTCCATGGTCTACTCAATAGATGTCTCCAGCACCACAATTCAAAAGCATTAATTCTTTTCCTCTCTTGTTCAATGTCCAGCTTCCACAACCATATGATGCCACTGAAAATACCATGGCATGAGTCAGACACACCTTCGTCTTCAATGTGACATCTTTGCTTTTCAATACTCTAAAGAGATCTTTTGCCACAGCTTTTCCTAGAGCAATGCGTCTTTTGATTTCTTGACTGCTGCTTCCACGGGTATTGATTATAGAGCCAAGCAAAGCAAAATCTTGGACAACCTCAATCTTTTCTCCATTTATCATGAAGTTGCATGCTGACCCAGTCATAAGGATTTTTGTTTTGTTGATGTTTAGTTGCAATCCATATTGAAGGCTATGATCTTTGATCTTCATCAGTAAATGTTTTAAATCTTCTTCACTTTCAGCAATCAGAGTTGTGTCATCTGCATAACGCAGGTTGTTAATAAGTCATCCTCCAATCTTGATGCCATGTTCTTGCTCATAAAGTCCAACTTCTCGGATTATTTGCTTAACGTATAAATTGAAGAGATAGGGTGAAAGTATACAGCCCTGATGCACACCTTTCTCAACTTTAAACCACTCAGTGTTTCCTTGTTCTATTCGAATAACTGCCTCCTGGTTCATGTACAGATTTCTCATGAGCACAATTAGGTGTTCTGGTATTCCCATTTTCTGAAGTGTTATCCATAATTTGTTATGATCCACACAATCAAATGCCTTTGCATAGTCAATAAAATATAGATAGACATCTTTGTGATATTCTCTGCTTTCAGCTAATATCTACCTGACATCAGCAATGATGTCCCTGGTTCCCCGCCCTCATCTGAATCCTGCCTGATTTTCTGGTAATTACCTGTCTATATACTGCTGCAGTCACTTCTGAATGATCTTTAGTAGAATTTTGCTGGTGTGTGATATTAATGATATTGTCCAATAGTGTGTACATTCAGTTGGATCCCCTTTTTGGGAATAGGCACAAATATGGATCTCTTCCAGTCAGTTGGCCAAGTGGCTGTTTTCCAAATCTGTTGGCATAAACGTGTTAACACTTCCAGTGCTGCATCTGTTTGTTACAACATCTCTACTGGTATCCCATCAATTCCTGCAGCCTTGTGTTTCACCAGTTCTTCTCAAGGTAGCTTCCACTTCGTCCTTCAACACCATTGGTTCCTCTTCATATGCAACCTCTTAGAATGGTTGGTCATCTACCAATTCTTTCTTGTATAATGACTCTGTATATTCTTCTCGTCTTCTTTTGATGTTTCCTGCATCATTTAATATTTTCCCTGTAGAATCTTTCACTACTGCCACTCGAGGCTTGAATTTTTTCTTCACTTCCTTAAGCTTGAGAAACCCAGAGCATGTTCTTCCCTTTTGGTTTTCTGCCTCCAGCTCCTTG
>VMDO01039499.1:0-12599 GCA_007922755.1 Pedetes capensis
CATATATTTATATATCATCAAAACTCTGTGTTGACATAGCTATAAATATTCAGCTAATATTACATCTTGAAAGAATGAGCACAAATTTGCAACATAATAACTCCATCCACATCTTTAAAACTCAGCAGTTATTCTTCCTTCCATTGTTTAGTTACAGCTCCCAAAGCTCAATAATATATGTAAACGTCTTTTGTTTATTTGCCTTAAAATTTATTTCTAACTGATATTTAGCTACTGGTGACTTTAAATAAAATGTAGGCTCTGCTCATTCACTAATTTGTTCTTTATTCCTTCATTTGTTCATGTGCTCAACATTTATAAATTATGTGTTTACTTTTTTGAGTTATCTGTTGTCTACTTTTTAAAAAACCAAATTTTAGGAAAGCTTTATATTTATACAAGTTACAAAATTAATACTCATATCTGACACAGTTTTCTCTGTTAACATTTTAAATTAGTAAGATTCACTCATCACAACTGATATATATATGTGTGTATGTGTATATGTGTATATATATGTTATTAACTCACATCTGCACTTTATTAGGTTTTCCTTAGTTTTTACCTAATAGCATGTTTGTGTCTCATATACCACATTACCTTTAGTCTTCATGTCCCCTGAAGCCTAGCTGTACTGTGACAGCATCTTGTTGTTGTTGTTAGGTGCCGTCGAGTCGGTATCTGACTCATAGCGACCCCCGTAGGGTTTTCAATGGCTGACTGTTTCGGGATTGCCTTGGGAGTGGATTGCCAGGCCCTTCTTCCATTTTTGTGGTGCTGGGAATTGAACTCGGGACCTCAGAGACTGCAGTGCAGCGCTCTACCCACTGAGCTACATCCCAGCCCGTGACAGCATCTTAGACTTCTTGTTTTTGAAGACCTTGACCCTTTTGAGAGGTCTTGTTGAAGTACTATGTAGAATGTCCCTTGCTTAGGATATGGAATCAACCAAAGTGCCCTTCAACAGAAGAATGGATAAAAAAACTACGGTACATATACAGGATGGAATACTACTCAGCAATCAAGAAAAATGAAATAAGGTCATTTGCAGCAAAATGGATGGAATTAGAGAAAATTATTTTAACTGAATGAACCCAAGCTCAGAAAGAGAAACACCACATGTTCTCACTCATATGTGGGAGTTGAATCAAAATTATAAGGAGGAGACATCCTATTCAGAGGTCAGATCAAAATAAAATGGAAAAAAAAAAAGCTAAGAATAGTGTCAATATAAGTGGTTTAGAAAATGCATGCAATTGTTCTGACAAGATAATAACAAAGTTTGTTACAGGAAAGATTTCTATCTTAAACAGAACTGGGACTCAAGTACATATAGAAAAATATTACCAAGTAAATGATAGAGAAGACTTAGATGGGGAGGGTAGGGGGAAGCATACAAGAGGGTAAGGGGGAACCTATATGAATAATGTATATCAAAATGCATATATGTAAATGCCACAATGAAAAGCATGTCAGAATGAATCACATTAAGGTGTACATTAAAAACGTCCAATAAAAAAAAAAGAGCAAATAAAAAAAAGAAAAGAAAAAAGAATGTCCCTTGCTTGAGATTTAGCTGGCATTTTGCCTGATGATTAGACTGAAATTGGAGGTTTTGTGGGAAAGAAGACCACAGAGTTCAAGTGTCATTCTTACAGCATCTTATCAAGGCTATATACTATTCCATGGGTTATCACTGAGATGTGAAGCTGGACCATGTGACTCGGGTGTTGATTGGCACTGTAAAGAGCTGTGCACACAGGAAAGTGCACACTGTAGAGTTTTTTTCCACTGTAGAGTTACTTTCTGTCTTCCTTAACATGCTGTACTCTTTGGAATAAAGTTGCTACATGTAGCGCACACTTAAGGAGAGGGGGGATATGCTCCACGTCCTTTAGGGGCACTATCTACTTAAATCTTTGCCCTGATAGTTGCTCTGGTGAACCAAAGTTGATTCTAAAAATGAGATAGTTTATATAAAGCACTTATTACTATGGTTGTCACATGTTGTTGTTGTTAGGTGCCATCGAGTCATTGGGGTGTCAGATCATAGTGACCCTGAGTACAATAGGCAAAACACTATTGTCAGTGTTTCTCTGCTATTCGTAGGGTTTTCAATGGCTGATTGTTTTTCTGGGAGTGGGTTGCCGGGTCCTTCTTCCAAGCCTACAGCACCTGGTGTTCCCAGGCAGTCTCCCTTCCAAGTACTAACTAGGCCCAACCCTGCTTAGCTTCTGAGATCTGACAGGATCAGATACCACAGGGGTATGGCTGCAGGCAGCTATCACATAGTAGATGCTAAACAAAAGTTATTTCTTCTCTCTTTAAAAAACTACCAACATAATCATTTAGAAAAAGAACATGATATACAAAAGTATAGAATTATTTTTCTCCTTTGCAAAAACATGAATCAGTTCAAAATACAGATAACTCTACAGATTTTTATAATGCCAACACCAAGTAAATTTAGTAGATCTCTACCTTTTGTTATATATTTTTAAGATCCTTTCCACTTTTCCTTTTCTTTTTCCCTTTTTTTGGTGGCACTTGGCGGATTGAACCCTGGGCCTTGCACCTACTTTGCAAATGTTCTACCACGAGGATGCTCACCCAGCCCCTTCTTAAATATTTTTTGTCTTGAGATAGGATCTTTCTAAGTTACACAGGCTGCCTCTGGCCTCAAATTCCTGATCTTCCTGCTGCCACCTCCTGAGTTGCTGGGATTACAAGTGTGTGCCAGCATGCCCAGCTTGAGTCTTAATTTTAGAAATAAAATATGACTGTTGAAGAACCTCCTGAACCTCATCCTTGACTGCTCATATCACAGCTCTGTACATAAACAGTCAGTAGCCCAGAGCTGGTGCTTTTATTTCCATACACACTGTTAGGCTATTATATTGTTCCTATGTATCATAATGTAACTTCTTCCTTTACAATTCATCTGACTTTTATTTAATTTTTTAAGATGATAACTTTGGATTCAGTGTTATATTGATTGGAAAGGAGAGGGACTAGTTGTGAATCAGTATTAAAATCTGGGTTCTAAACTGGGTATAATCCCAGCAATTTGAGAGGCAGAAGCAGGAGGATCAGAAGTTTGAGACCAGAGACAGCCTGTATAGCTTAACAAGACTCTGACCAAAAATTTTTAGAAAAGTTAAAAAAAAAAAATGGGCTGAGGGTACAGCCCACTGGTAGAGCACTTGCAAAGTATGTGTGAGGCCTTGGGCTCCACCTCTAAGTACCACAAAATAAATAAAAGAAAATAAACAAAACCCACAACTTGACTATGGACTGGGGATGCCAAAAATGTACACACATTTTAAGAGATGTTATCTATGTGTTACTTTTTTAAGTTGAATTACGGTAGCAATGTGTAGCATGATGTTTGTTCAAAAGGTGGCGCTAATCAAATGAATGCTAGTGCTGCCATGCATTCTTAAATGGCAAAATAGAGAGTTTTTGTCTCCCCTAAGGGTCCCTCTTAGGCACCCTCTGCATACAAAGCTGTAGATCAGTTTTCTAAATGGCAAAAAGCCCACAGATCTGTTTTAAGTTACTAATCATTTTAGGTTAGGATACAAAAGTTAACTGAGGTAAAATGACTAAAAAAGGAAAAGAAGATGCAGCTAAAGTTCATTTTTTAAATGTTATTTTTTGTTGTTTGTTTTTTGAGACAGAGTCTTGCTATGTAGCCTAGGGTAGCCTTGAACTTACAATCCTGCTGCCTCAGCCTGCTGAGTGCTGGGATTGCAGGTGCGAACCATCACGCCTGGACTAAACTTCCATTTCTGACTTGTTGCTGCCTTGCTAAGAGCCATGGTGATGGAGGAAAAGTTAAGCCTGTATCCACGTCACATACTGCCACATACAGCTGAGCTGAGAATTCGCACTGGAGCTATCCCACTGCCCTCAAGTGAGGAGGCTTCCATTGCTTTCCCTGATGAATTAATACTCACATTCTAAGTGAGTAGATCTCAAATTGTGGTATACTTCAGAATCTGAGAGGGGCAGGTATGGACTTGCCAGAAGTTCAGGTTCTGAGCCCTTCATCCCAGACAGCCTGACTGTGTGGCATGTTGTCGTTGTCCATGGTCCTGAATCTCTGTGATTCTAACTCATGGGCTCTGAGGACTACGATAATCAAGGTTCTTCTGCTTGATGGGATGTTTACATTCATCAGGTCCAACTGGTTCCCAAGCTTAACTTATTGTGAGCAAGGCCACATCCTTATGTTGAAGGAGAAATGAGAATCTGCCCCCCTGGGCAGTATCTCTGATTTTTGTGTTCTCTATAATTAAAGAATGTAACTCTCTCTATATCTCTACAAAATGATAGAAATTAGCAGTGGAGCAAAGGAAGTAGGGATAGTGAAAGAAAGAGGAGAAGATAAAAGACAGATATGGGGGAAGTGAAATCTATGGGCCATAATTACTTGACAGCTGCTGGGGAGGACTGGGCGGTAGGTGTTAAAGATGAGCCAGAGCTGGGTGGGATGGCTCACACCTGTAATCCCAGCAACTCGGTGAGTGGAGGCAGGAGAACTGCAGGTTCAAGGAGAGAAGCATCCTGCCTTAGTGAGACCCTTAGTTAGTCTCAATTTAAAAAAATAAAAAAGGCTGGGTGTGCAGCTCAGTGGGAGACCACTCGCAAAGTATGTGTGAGGCCCTGGGTTCATACCTCAATACTGAGAGAGAGAGAGAGAGAGAGAGAGAGAGAGAGAGAGGGAGAGAGGAGCCAGAATTGTTACTTTTATTCTTGGGAGGGTGCTAGTCCACCGAAAGTAAAAAAAAAAAAAAAAAAAAAAGCCACATTTTAATATTTTAAAATGCCATGCAATTGGAAAGTATCACTTAGGTTATGTCCTTACAAGTTTCCTATCTACCAGTATTGCTATAAGCTGAAATTTCCCATGAGCAATTTCATTCTCATGATTTGTTTTAAAGGAATTTCTGAGTCTTTAAAGTTAAAATATTTGATCGACATGATGTAGATGGAATGAACTAAATTATAATGTAATATGTAGATATTAAATTCTCATGTTGCAGCATGACCCACATCACTGTATTAATCAAGTGACAAACCCAGACTTAATATTTTCTCATGCTATTAAGTATATGCTTGTTTTTTTCTAGACAGTAAATGTTTTCAAACTTAAGGAGGAATAAAGAGAGAAAAAATCCATTTGTATCATAAGAGTGACATTTAGATTTCTGTTCACTTGTCCCTTAGCAGATAAGTGTTTTAAGTTTCTCTATAAAGAAGGTAAGTTAAGGAAGATGAGAGATAGGCTTCTTCAAGAAGTTTGAGAAGTCCGAGAGAAAACAATAAATGTTTGCAGCTAAAACAGCAAAGTAAACTCTGATTTGCATTGTTAGTATTCATTCCTTATCTTCTTTCCTTTAAGTTTCTTGATTAAGAGAAAAATAATTTAGAATGTTGAAGAACCTCAGTTTTCCCCGTTATACAAGATCGTGGTTAAGGTGACATGCAGTACTGACAAGAATAGCTAATTATGTCAAATTATAGCTTTTAAAATGCCAAATGAGACCTCGTTTAAGATTAAATCCTGTTCAGTCCTCAGCTAGATTTCCAGTGGAAAACCTACTTTACCTTGGATTGGAACTTCCAGCTAGAAGGGAAGATAACTAAGTGCTGCAAAAAGAACACGGGGTAATGTGAGCTATTTGGTGTAAGCTCTTACATGAGCGTTTCCAGTTACAACCATTTGTGAACTCCAAGAAAGAACTGCACAGCTGTTACATCAGGAAGTTGTTTTGATAAAGTGACTGTACCCAAGAGGTACCGTTTTCCTCAAACCTATACCTATAACTGAGCTTAGTATTTTATAGTTTTGTATCGACTGTCAGAAGTAGTTAGTGCTTTGAAACAAAAACATTCCAAACTTAATGCCTTAAAACTGGAACTATTTCCACTTCTCGAAGTCTGTAGTACAACTGGGCACTTTGGCTCTTGGAGGCTGGGCTTGGCTGATGCCTGCAGACCCCTGGTCTGTGCCTGCAGTCAGGTGCAGGGTGGAGGGTGTGTGAGGCAGGAGGGCCCTGGCTGGGCTGGCTGCCATCTGGCAGGCAGCCTCAGCTGTTCCATTGCTAGCAGAAGGACTTGAAGAGGGAACGTGAGCCTGCAAGGTCTCTTGAAGGCTGGACTTGGAATTGGCATGTGGTCATTTTGCTAGCCTCTCTTGGCCAAAGCAAGTCAGAAAGCCAGGTAGGGAAGTGGACTTTATATCTGGATGAGAAGATATACACAGTTCCGTTTCAAGAGATGTGAGACACAGCTCTTGGATGGAGAATTGGGGTCATTTTTCCTCCAGTCTTCCAAAAATGTTCTCTTCTAAAAATCAAACTGCCCAATATCATGTGAGACCTCTTTTTTGAGGGGGGGCATGCATTCTTAATTTTCTCTCAGGCTATTTTCCTAGCATGAAGCACATCTATTTTTTTCACAATTTCTTCCACAAATCATGTATTTTCACAAACATCTTCAAGCCCTGGCTTTTATTCCCTAAAAATAATTTAAAAAAACTGTACTAGGATTATCAGCGCCACACGGGCCCCCCACTTCTCATTGCCATCATTTTCGAGTTGCACAAACACTCTCTTGAATGCGATGAACATTCATTTGACATTCCTAAGCAGGCTTACATTAATTTTAGTTCCCCATTGAATTTCAAACAGGAACCTCCACACTGACATTAAAAAATATTAACATTTGCAGTGGCAGCGCAATCTGCTGAGGTGTGGATTGTTGCTCTGACTCTCCCCATCTTTCCCCTTGTTCTTTTTTTAGAAAGAGCAAAGCGGAGGGATTTGGCAGGGCAATTCAAACTGCCACTCAGAGCAGCTCCGGAGAAGGAAGGCTAGCCCAGACCATATTGCCTTCTAACTGGCAGCAAATCCTTGGTTCAAGGTCTTTCTGCAAAAAGGCAATGCTGGTTGGGCCCCTCGCCCTCACTGCTGTCTGTCCTGTGTGGTGGAGATAACTTCCCACCTGCAAAACGACAGCTACTTTCAAGTTTTCTAAATGCTTCTTAAAGAGCTTTGTAATCTGTTCCTTTGCCCCAAGTCAAAATTTCCCCCTTTGTTCAGCACAATAATGCAGTCAGTGAAAAGAAGCCAAGCTTCTGATTGAGGGAGGATGGTATAAGTTTGCTCATAATATATAAATATATTTTCAAATCGATCCCTTTGTATCCTTCATGGAGAAAGCAAAATGCGATAGGGATAATTTCCTCCTGAAGCTGCTTTCCACCCTCTTCAGCCTCACTCATTTTTATCCAGTTCCATCACCATTATTACCCATTATATTTATATCTGTGTTTAGCAGGCAGACTTGCTTGGTGTCTATAAAGGTGTAATGAGCAATTTGAGTTAATGATTTTCTGCAGCTGCTCAAAACAGTTGGTACCAACGTCATCGTTTATGCCTTCCAAAAGAAATCTGAGCAAGGCATCAGATGCAGACCAAATTGGCTTTGCCTGTTGAGTGGAGGAAGGATGGGTGGGGGCTTGGTCCATGTGGAATAACGGTTCATGCATCTTTCATTCCTTCGCTGAGTGGATGCTAGCAGTGGAGCCTCTCTCCTAAAAGAATCTTTGGCATTGAGAGAAAAGGCTGGGTTCAGTGTTCCTACTCGGCAGCTTGCTAGCTGTGTGAGTTTGAACAATGAGTTTAACTTTCCTGAGACTTGGTTCCCTTCTCAGAGAAATAGGGAAGACTGAATACCCCTAAGGGTGGTTTCAAGATAAAAAAAGAGAAGTAGCCAGGCACCAGAGTGCATGCCTGTAATTCCAGCTACTCGGGAGGCCATGGCAGGAGGATCACAAGTTTGAGGCCAGGCTGGGCAACTTAGGGAGACTCTATCTCAAAATAAAAATAAAAAACGAGCTGGGGATAAAGCTCAATGGTAGAGAACTAGTGTGTGGGATGCCTGGGGTTCAATCTCTAGACACTTCTCCCTCAAAAGAAAAGCAGTATGGGGAAGCAGTATTGTACAGTGGCACATAGGTCCCATCATTAGGATACATTTTAGTTGTGTTTTCCTTAGTTTATATGCCCAGACACAAATTCAAAAATATATAAAAGGCGTTTGACCTCTCTTGGTTTTCTCAGCATGTTATCTATTTAGAGGTCTCTCCTGCTGACGTTACTCACACTTCTAGCGCTGTCCTTCATCCGTTCCCAGTTCCTCTCTGTCTTATGGAAGCAAGGCAACCGGAATGACTACTTCACATCGTGTGGATTATCTTCATTCTTTAGAAATCCAGAACTTGTCAGGAAAGCAATTTAAATTTGGCAGCCTGTAAACTCACATGGGGACAATTGTAGAAAAGAAAGGAAAGAGAAATTTGTTCTAAATTTTTCGGAGCCTGATCACCTGTTTCAAATATCCCCGTGAGGAGTACAGATTCTTCAATACCCTCCCTTCCTATGCCTGTTTCCCTTCCTGTTAAAATATTCTGTGTTCTGAACTCTGCTTCCCTTCCTTTGGCCATAACTCAATCTGTGTGCTCCCCAATAGTGCGACCCATTCTGCCCCTCTCTAGCTGACATCTGTAGCCCAGAGCCAACCATAGATTGGGCCCATAATCACTGCTTGTTAAATGGATGGACATGACTTTGAGGAGATAGCCAATCTGCTCAGTTAATTGGAGCTAAAGGGTTAATTAGTGTAAATGATTTCATGAATTGTGTCTCCCAGACTTCAGATTTGCCTTCTGGCTGACACCTTCCAATGTTATAATCCATGGAAGTGGCAGATGGTGAAAAAGCTTTATAACCCGGGGGCCGGTCTTGAGGGTGGATGACGTGGGCTGATAGCTCTGAATATACAACCTTGATGTGCTGTTCCCACAGATTTTTGAGGGTTGACTAAACACACCAGTATTTCTTTGGCTGAAAAGATGGAAATTATTGCCTCTCCATCACCCAACAGTGTAGACCATTTTAATTTCAGTCTTATAAATGTTCTGAAAACCAATCGTCTACTAATATTTCTTGAGTCCTAATTCTGGCAGAAAGAGCTTGGCTTGTAAACCCCATTCTGTCCTAATGCACAATCCTGTATGTAGGTGCTACTTTTAATTTGTCCTTTATGAATAAGGAACCACAAGACAAAGGGATGAATAAGTTGTATATAGAGGTACAATCAGTAAAGACAAGAGGCAGGAAGCAAACCCAGGTATTTTGGCTCTTGATTCCCCATCAATCACCATACTACAGTGAATAAGGGCACAGAGACATCTGTGTGTTTTCTGACAATGCTGAGCTAGACATTTGCTGGAGACCTGGAGAGAAGGACAGAATGAGCAGCAAGTTGCTGTTTGTGTTTATGGCAATTATGGGAAATAAACTGAGACCATCTGAATTGGACATGCTTAGGTTTACGTCAGTGTAGAAAGGACCTAGAATTCCTGAACAGATTTGCCTAGAGACAGCACCTCTGTGTTCTGTAGAGCAAGAAAGTCAAGATACACATAAATCTTGTGGGTGTGCAGAAAAGATATTTTAGATAAGCAGTTTTCACCATCAGGAAAACTGGTGACATTCCTGTGAACACAGAGAGATTGGCAAAGGTCTCTACCTGAATAAAATGTCTACTCTAAACATCCAGGAGTTGGGCTTAGGTAGTTCTCTCAATTAGGGGAAGTAAACTCTGTGGAAGTAATTCTTAATCTAACCCTGCTCACACATGAATGACCAATAGGGCCCTAGATTCCTTGCTGGTGATTATGACTATGAACATTTTTATCTGGAAGACTCTTCCATTTCCTACTGTTGCTAGTATATCTCTCCAAAGTTTATTGGCTTAAAACAACTCTAACAATTTATTGTCCCTCACATTTGCTATGAGTCAGCAATTTAGGAGTGACTTAGCTGGGAAGCTCTAGTTTGCAGTTGCTCATGAGAGTAAACCTGCAGCCGTACCACTGTGGTGTTCCATCCCATCAGATCTCAGAAGCTAAGCAGGGTTGTGGCTGGTTAGTACTTGGATGGGAGATGGCCTGGGAACACCAGGTGCTGTAGGCTTGGGAGAAGGACCTGGCAATCCATTCCCAAAAAGAAGTCAGTCACTGAAACCCCTATGAATAGCAGAGAAGCACTGACAGTAGCGATTTGCCTGTTGTATGTAGTTTGCCTGCAGCTGTAGCCCTGTGGCATCCGATCCCGTCAAATCTCGGAAGCTAAGCAGGGTCGGGCCTGGTTAGTACTTGGATGGGAGACTGCCTGGGAACACCAGAAGCTGTAGGCTTGGGAGAAGGACCTGGCAACCCCCTCCCAAAAATCAATCTGCCATTGAAAACCCTATGCACAGCAGAGAAGCACTGACAATAGTGTTTCCCCTGTTGTACAGAGGGTCGCTATGAGTTGGATACCGACTCGACGGCACCTAACAACAACAACAACATGTAGGGTCGTTATGAGTCAGATACTGACTCGTCGGCACCTAACAACAACAACAAAAACAACATGAGGGTATGTATAAACTGACCTTGGTCATGACCAAGGTCATCTCACTTCTTCACTCCTGTGCCTGGTGTGAGGGTTGGGAAGACAAACACCTGGAGGCCAGCTGGTTTGCAAGGGTCATTTTGAACCAACTCATCAGGTCCTGTTGCTAAACATTCATGAATCAGGTGAGCAGAGTTTTTAACTGTTGATAGCTTGAAATTGACCATGGTGGAAATATTTACACCATGGAAATCAGCAAATGCTACAAACCAGGACTTTTCCTTTTTAGAGAGCTGTTTTACCTACTCACCCCTTGTTGTTGTTGTTAGGTGCCGTTGAGTTGAGTCTGACTCATAATGACCCTATGTACAGCAGATCGAGAATCACTTGCTGATTCTGGGCCAGGCAAATGATCTTATTTATGTTTAAGCCCATTGTTGCAGACACTGTGTCAAATCCATCTGGTGGAGGGTTTTCCTGTTTTGCATTGACCTGCCACTCTCCCAAACATGATGTCCTTCTCCAGGAATTGATCTCTCCTGACTACATGTCTGAAATATGTAAGATGCAGTCTGGCCATTCTTGCTCCCAAGGAGCACTCCGTTTGCACTTCTAGGACAGATTTGTTGGTCCTATTGGCAGTCCATGGTATATTCAATAGACGTCTCCAGCACCACGATTCAAAAGCATCAATTCTTTTTCTGTCTCCCTTGTTCAATGTCCAGCTTTCAAACCATATGGTGTGACTGAAAATGCTGTGGCATGAGTCAGATGCACCTTCGTCTTCAATGTGACATCTTTGCTTTTCAATACTCTAAAGAGATCTTTTGCCACAGCTTTTCCTAGAGCAATGCGTCTTTTGATTTCTTGACTACTGCTTCTGCAGGTGTTGATTATAGAGCCAAGCAAAGCAAAATCTTGGACAACCTCAATCTTTTCTCCATTTATTGTGAAGTTGGTGCTTACCAGTCGCAAGGATTTTTGTTTTGTTGATGTTTAGTCATAACCCATATTGAAGGCTATGATCTTTGATCTTCATCAGTAAATGTTTTAAATCCTCTTCACTTTCAGCAAGCAGAGTGGTGTCATCTGCATAACGCAGGTTGTTAATGAGTCTTCCTCCAATCTTGATGCCTCGTTCTTCCTCATAAAGTCCAGCTTCTCGGATTAGTTGCTCAGCGTATAAATTGAAGAGATAGGGTGAAAGTATACAGCCCTGACGCACACCTTTCTCAACTTTAAAGCACTCAGTGTTTCCTTGTTCTATTCGAACAACTGCCTCCTGGTTCATGTACAGATTTGTCATGGGCACAATTAGGTGTTCTGGTATTCCCATTTTCCGAAGTGTTATCCATAATTTGTTATGATCCACACAATCAAATGCTTTTGCATAGTCAATAAAACATAGATAGACATCTTGCTGATATTCTCTGCTTTCAGCTAATATCCACCTGATATCAGCAATGATGTCCCTAGTTCCCCGCCCTCTTCTGAATCCTGCTTGATTTTCTGGTAATTCCCTGTGTATATACTGCTGCAGTCGCTTCTCAATGATCTTTAGCAGAATTTTGCTGGTGTGCAATATTAATGATATTGTCTGATAGTTTGCACATTTAGTTGGACCCCCTTTTTTGGGAATAGGCACAAATATGGATCTCTTCCAGTCAGTTGGCCAAGTAGCAGTTTTCCAAATCTGTTGGCATAAACATGTTAACACCTCCAGTGCTGCATCTGTTTGTTGAAACATCTCTATTGGTATCCCATCAATTCCTGGAGCTCTGTGTGTTGCCAGTTCTTTCAAGGCAGCTTCCACTTCATCCTTCAACACCATTGGTTCCTCTTCGTATGCAACCTCTTGGAATGGTTGGTCATCTACCAACTGTTTCTTGTATAATGACTCTGTGTATTCTTCCCATCTTCTTTTGATCTTTCCTGCATCATTTAATATTTTCCCTGTAGAATCTTTCACTACTGCCACTCGAGGCTTGAATTTTTTCTTCACTTCCTTAAGCTTGAGAAACACAGAGCGTGTTCTTCCCTTTTGGTTTTCTGCCTCCAGCTCCTTGCACATGTCATTATAATATTTGTTTTTGTCTTCTCGAGCTGCCTTCTGAAATCTTCTGTTTA
>VMDO01039500.1:0-12641 GCA_007922755.1 Pedetes capensis
TAGGATCAGTTAGTACATCTTAAACCTGAATATGGCTTCATTTTCCTATATTCATGACTGTAGATTCCCACAACATCAAAAATAACAAGGTGAAAAATGAAATTTCAAAAGCTAGTTGTCCCTTCTACAGGTCAACAAACAAGCCAGTTTGAATTTTTTTAAACTAGATTTATTAAATTAAATGATCTGACTTTGATTGACCATAATTTCGGTTGCATGTCATTCAGAGAGAGCTAAGTCAGTTTGAAGGTGTTTATGATATTATTGTCTATCATTTGTTCTTTACCAACATCTCAGTTTCCTATGCACAGAACTCAAGATTTACTCTCAGCTACTCACTTAAATACTATCCACTGAATATTAACTCAGTCAGACACTGTGTCGGTGTTTGGTCTTTGTTGTTTAGCTCAGTTGTAGAGTGCTGGCTGAGAAACCTACCACAGTTCCATTATTTATAAAAAAATTTCTTTTTCTATGGTTAAAACATTTTATCAGTAGACTCCTCCTCATGGAAATAACCTTATTTTTTAAGGATCTCCACTGTGTTGTTTTGTCTGCTATGATTTTTATCCTCTGGTATTTTGCTCACGATGGTCTCTCCCTTCTCTCACCAAATTCCAGGTTTCCCTTAACACCTGTCTCTCTTCACTCCAATCTTTCTCCCATTACACCTTGTCCTACTTTCTTGTTATGTTTATTATTTCCCAATAAGAGTCTGTTCTTCTGAAAGAAATAATGTGGATCTTTTACCATTTTTATCTTACTATGTTCAGCATATACAAGGTAATTAAGAAATACTTAATCAAGAGATGTCTGTCCAAAAATAGACAATGGATTTCACCAGACTGAAAAGCTTCTACACAGCAGACTTGAAAGCACTTTACAATTAAGGGTAGTTATGCCAAATAGGGGGAGTGGGGTTTAGCTAAGTTGTTAAACAGCCACTCTGCAATCTCTGAGGTCCTGAGTTCAATTTCCAGCACTGCAGAACTGGGAGAAGGACATGGCAATCCACTCCCAAAGCAATCCCCAAACAATTAGCCATGGAAAATGCTATGAGGTCTCTGTGAGTCAGATACAACTCTAGGACCCCTAAAAAAAACAACATTCCAAATAGGGAGCATATAAATAAGCATATTTGATTAGAGAAAAACACTGTTAAAAAGATTAGCTTCTTAATGTCTTATTGAGATCAATCAACATAATGAAGCTACAACCTACAGAATAGGGGAAGATATTTTCAAACTGTATTCTGACAAGGGGCTAACGTGTGAAATATAAAAAGAACTCAAAAAATTTAACAGTAAACCCTCCACAATAATTCAACTTAGAAATGAAAAATAGAAGTAAATAGTTCTTAGAAGAAGAAATACAAACAGCCAATGCCCAACCTCACTAATCATTAGGTAATTACAAATTAAAAACATAATGAGGTAAAACCTCACTAGTTAGAAAAGCAACTATAGAAAAAGTAAAATATGATAAGCACTAGTGTGGATGTGGAGAAAGGAGAACTCTTGCACACTGTAGGTGGGAGTGTAAATTAGTTCTACCATTGTGTAAAATAGCGTGCAAGTCCTGCAAAAAATTAAAAAGAAAATTAACATAGGATCCAGAAATCTCACCATTTGATTTACATTCAAAGAGATGAAATCAAGCCAGATGTGCTGGCACATGCCTGTGATCTCAGTAATGCAAGAAGTAAAGGCAAGAGTATCACCAGTTCAAGGCCAGAGGTAGCCTGCGTAACTTAGTGAGACCCTGACTAAAGATAAAAAATGAAAAAGATGTTGGGGGGAGTAGCTCAGTGATAGAATGCTTGCAAAGTATTGTGAGGCTGTGCATTCAGGCCCATAGTATCACCTGCAAAAAAAAAAGGAAATGGAATAAGTATTTCCTTATGAACACCCATGTTGATTGCTGCAGTACTCATAATAGCAAAGAAATGGAAACAACCTACCTATTCTTAAACTGGTGAATGGATAAAGAACATGTGGCATATACACACAACAGAAAGCTATTCATCCATTAAAAAAAAGACTAAGATCCTATCAGTTCCAGTAGTATGGATTCGTTTAGTGGTTGTTATGTTGAGTGAAATGGGCCAGATACAGAAACATATGTAACACAGAAATTAACTCATATGTGGAATCTTTAAAAAGTTGATGTTGTGTAAGTTTAAAGTAGATTAGTTCTTACCAGTGGCTGGGGACAATAAAAACGGGAGGAAGGAGAGAGACATATAAATCAATGGGTACCAAGTCATAGTTACACAGAAGAAATAGGTTCTGATATTCTTTTGCACAGTATGGTGACTATACATAAAAATAATATATTATATATTTCAATGCCTGCAGCCTTAGCACTGTGGTGTCAGATCTCAGAGCTAAGCAGGGTTGGGCCTGGTTAGTACTTGGATGGGAGATCGCCTGGGAACACCAAGTGCTCTAGGCTTGGGAGGCTGACCCAACAATGCACACCAAAAAATCAATCTGCCATTGAAAACCCTATGAATAGCAGAGAAGCACTGACAATAATGATTCGCCTGTTGTAGGTAAGGTCAGTATGAGTTGAACACTGACTGAATAGCACCTAACAACAACAATATATATTTCAAAAAAAGTACAAAATATTTTGAATATTTTCACCACAAAGAAATGACAAACATTTGAGAAAGATCTGCTATGGTGATACAAACATTACACAATGTAAACATACATTGAAACATCACATGATACTCCATAAATATGCATAATTTTATATATAAATTAAAATTATTATTTTAAAACATTGTGAAATGATTAAAACAAGCTAATTAACCAACATCTAACATTCTTATAATTTTTGTATGGTAAGAACATTTTTAAATTGGCTCTTTCAGTAGTTTTGAAATATAAAGAAACTTTGGTTCACTACTTTTAGAGCAATCCCAAGAGGATCTCTGAGTGCATCGAGGAGTAGTTGGATAAATTACTACCTATTCTAGAACTGGAACCTGGACTAAAACTTTGAAAAAGCACTCAGCCTACTATAGCAGCAGGAAGGTACTGAAAACAGAGCATTTGCTAGGCAGGAGTTGCTAGAGTGGGAACATTTGTGTGCATATATGTGTGTGTGTGTGGTACTGGGAGTTGAATCCAATATCTCATGCTTGCATGCTCTTCAAGTCCTATACAAATGAGCTGCATCCCAGCCCTATTTTTAATTTTTCAGGCAGGGTCTCACTAAATTACGCACACTGCCTCCAGTCTTGAACTTGAAATCCTCCTGCTTTTGCATCCTGGGTCGCTGGGATTATGGGCATGTGCCATTGTGGCCTACTGGGATAATATTTTAATGTACTAGGGAAATATTCTGCAAATGCAATATACCACAGATAAAACTTATATTTATATTGTAAAATTTCAGGATATGGCATTTAAGGTGTCAAGTAAAGTAGAAACTCTTGATTCAATAGTCTTCACAAAATAGAAAATGCTTTGCAACCAAGCACTAAAAACTTGACCATTCAAAGAGAATAGAAGTAAATGATGTTTTTAAGAGAAAGAAAAAAGAAAGAAAGAAAGAAAGACAGGTCAATGGGAAAGGTTTGAAGTGAGCCTTCTCATTAAGGATCAAAGAAAGAATGAATACTATACTGCAATATCGATATCATGAGCATTTATATTTCTCCTTTATAGGAAAGGTAGGTGATTCCACGGAAAAATTCAAACTCAGTTCTATCCTCGGAGAAAGAGAAGAGGAATGAAGGAGGGAGTTCATTATGTTCTGAAAGTTTATATCTCTCCAAAATTCATATGTTGAAGTTTAAATTCCAATGTAATTTTTTTTCAGATTGGATCTTTGGGAGGCAAGTAGGTCATGAAGATGAAACCCTTATGAGTAGGATCATTTGAGAGAAGTAGGATCATATATGAGAAACAAGAGAGAAATAATTTCTGTCTTTGTTCTCCACCACTTGGTGATATAATCAGAAGACAGTCTTTTCTGATCCAGGAAGAGAGTCATCACCAAGAACATGACCAAGTGTACATCGTGTTGTACTTTCAGACTCTAGAACTTTGAAAAGTTTTAAACTGATTTTGACCCACACCAACCCTCAAGATAATTTGTTATTGTAACCCAAGCAGTGTAAAATACAGGTCTGCAGATCTTCTCATGTTATTAGAAAACTGGAATAGTATCAAAGATGGTCAACAACAGCCTTCACTGAAATCTTTTGGTGATGGTGAGAAATCTGGAAATCTCCTGAAATGCTTCAAGAAGTACTGCACATCTTCAGGCCTTGGCATGGAGTGGTGTTTGTTTGCAAGTTTGAGTGTGTGTGTGTGTGTGTGTGTGTTTGTGTGTGTCTGTGTGTGTGTCTGTGTGTGTTTAGGAGGCTATCCCCTATCCCATTGCATGTTTGAAAGAGAAGAAATCACGACAGCGGGCTTCTTTGAGGCTTTTAAGGACCTCATTTCTCTGCTCTGGTACCAAACAGGGCTCATTTCTGGCCGTCCTTCGGATATCATGATCTCTGAGTAGCGAGGTGCATCTGCTGGAATCGTTTGTTCCCAGCAGGGATGCAATCAGTTTATGGATTACAGAGCAATCAATCAATTACCTAAGAATAACCAGTGTACCCTTCTTTGGGTTTGGAATGACTCAGTTACAGAGGTAAGATTCTAGTGGAACCTGACAAACATGCACAAACTGGAAACAATGAGGAAAAGATTTTATCCTATAAAATACTTAAGAGATTGCCTTATAGCTTCCCTGAAACTCTAGTCCCTTTCAGTCATCAAAAATAGAAACATATTTGAAGTAAATTTTTGTAGACAACATTATATATTTAGCGATTTTAAAAGAACAAAATGTAGCCACTGATAGTGCTAAAGTATCCTTAGATATACTGGTGGAAAAGAATACTTAATACATGGTAAAAGCCATAAATTATGAAGTATAAGTAATCTACCAGTGTTCAGCTTAAACGTATCAAAATAAGTCTACAAATTATGGATTCCCTATTAAACAAGCCATATCATAGAAACGTAGAAAAGTTTTAATGCCCATATGGACAAACAGCTAGACAATGTGGCTAGACATGAACTGCCTTGTCCCAGAACTCCCCCAGAGCAGTGCTGCAGAAAATGACAGGCCAAGGAGAGAACGGCAAAGTGTGACCCATTCACCTAAGCAATATGGAAAGAGATGACTGGAAATACATTAGCAGGCTTCAGAAATCTTAGCCCAGGCTATTCTAGAAAATTGTGGGAAGAAGCAGATGTTAAAGCTAATACAATGCCTTACCTAGTGTGTAACTAAAGTGATGATTAATCTCTAAACCTCCCATCTGCTAGAGGATGTGCCTGCTGATTATAATAGCAATTGACAGAAAGGACACTATGCCCTTCAGATAAGGTAACAGGAATGAAGCTTAAATACAAAATTTTGCTACATTTTTGATTTCAAATTGAGTATTGATAGCATATTATTAAGTATGGGCTCTCTCTCTTGATGTAGATTAATGAAATAAGGTGTGTGTACCTTAGAAGGTAATGTATAGAATACAAATCTGAATTTTTAAGACAATGAGAGATAATAACCTGAAATTCTCTTGTGATCTGAGATATGGATCATATAGACTACAGTTCTGAGCATGCTGGGAAAGAAATCTTAGATTCACATTTGTGATGGCATATCAGACAATAGAATACCAAAGAAAACCCAGGAGTCCTTGAGTGAAAGTAAAGTAGAATCTCCCTGGAGCAAACAATGAAGATGAATGTGCAATAGCACTCCTTAAACGATAAAGGGACAGAGGAGATACAGTTTTGCTTACAGACTACAGAGACATAATGATGGTAAAGACAGTGGAAGTAGAGCAGACAAAGGGAAATGAAGGCCAGAATTGATTCTCATTACTTAACTAATTCTATACTGCTTCTGTTGAAATAGAATGTAGTTTGGTGATACCAAATGATACTGTATCTTCCCTTGTATTAATCCACCACTACTAATGTGAACTCATAATCAATAGCTTGTATCTATAAACCGTTTCACATTTTGTAAGCTATAACAAAAAGTGTATATGTCTCTCTCTCTCTCTCTCTCTCTCTCTCTGTGTGTGTGTGTGTGTGTGTGTGTGTGTGTGTGTGTGCATGTGTGTATGGGCTGGGGTTTAGCTCAGTTGGTAGAGTGCTGCTCTGTACTCTCTGAGGCCTGGGTTCGATCCCTAGTACCACCTAAATGGAAGAAGGACATAGCAATCCAGTGTGGAAGCAATCTCAAAACAATCAGCCATTGAGAACTCTATGAGTGTGACTATGACTCGGACCCAACTGGAGTTTAGCACCTAACATCAATACTAATACTAGATTAGTTTTCATATATCATTCTTCTAAGTGATTCTGTATGTTAACTCATTCAATCCTTATGAATCCCATTAAAAATCTTATTTTCACACACAAGGGAATATTTTGAATTGAGTTTTCCAAAACTTGTAAATGGCAGAGTCAGACTTCAACCCCAAACTTGTAAATGTCAAAGTCAGGCTTCAAACCCACGTTGTAAACTTTTAATGAACATAAAATGAACCTTGGGCATTTCCCATTAGCAACCTCAACCTCAGTACAAAAGTACTTAGCATCAATAATCAGAGTTTAAGTCTTCCTCCAATTCTGTCCTAGTAATGTAGCCTTTCTAGGTTTGTCAGATCCCCATGTGTATTTTAAAATCACACGGTGTTATAAGGCACACATTCCCAAAGGGTTTTATTTAACCTTTAGCTTCAGAGCCAACTGCTTAAACTAGTGCTGAAAATAGTCGTGCCAACATCATGGTGCAGACACAGAGGAGCAGTTTAGAATATCTTCAAGATGGGGTTCTTTGATTATATTCTCTTTCAAGTTTGAAATAAAAAGTTGAATAGAGATTACTAAAAGATGGTTCATTTGGAGATGAGGTAAAATACTGTTGGTCAAATGATTCAATAAAAGGAGTGAGCTCATGAAATGTATTCTATACAATAGATATAGGATGCTGACTATAGTTAAAAACAATATATAATATTCTTGAAAAATGCTGAGAATGGATAAATGTTCTTGCCACCAAAATGATGACTATGTAGGATTAGCTAAATTTTGCCATTCTACAATGCATATATACCTCGAAACTTCATGTTGTACACAATAAATGCATAGAATTTTGTATGTTGATTAAAAAAAAAACATGAAAGTAGAGGGTACCCATTAGGGAATAGGAAGTAGACAGGTAGGAGGGGCGGGGAGAAAAATGTGAGTAATGAGGGGATAAACACAATCAAAGTGTCTTATATGTGTGAGATCATCGTAATAAACCCTATTATTTTGTATATTTAAATACACTAATGGGTTTGAAGTTTAGCTCAGTTGGTAGAGATACAGCTCTGAAATCTCTGAATGCCTGGATTTAATCCCCAGCACCACAAAAATGGGGGAATACCCTGGCAACCCACTCCTGAAACAATCCCAAAACAATCTGCCATTGAGAACCCTATGAATAGCAGGGATGCACTGAAATACTGCCTGGCATGGCACAGTGTTGGGGAGTCGTTTGTTAGCTTGTACATAGGGTCCTCACACAACAGCATCTGACAATAATAAATGCACTAACAAATTAATTAATTTTAAAAAATCTCAAATGGATTCAGCCTTTCTTTGAGTATTCACTAGTGATGTTGACTTAGAAAAATTACTGAGAAGATATGTCCTTCCCACTAAGTGTGCAATACCTATCTTGATAAAATTTGTAACATGTAGCTCTTCTACTTCTAGAGAAGTGACATTGATTTTAAGAGTCCAGACCAAAATTCTATAATTTTCTATAACATTATATCAATTACTAATGTAATGAAATGAAAATAAAATCATAATAATATATTATTACCAATTTTTATTCTAATTTTGAAATTGAAATAAATACTCGTGCTTTAAGTGTGACTTGGCTATTTTGAGATAAAATTGACCACCCATTTTAATCAAAATATTTGTTAAGATTTTTTAGAAGTAAGGTTATATTCTTGATGCTGTAAATATTTCACACATTTATATCTCTCAAAACTGTTACACCTCTGTTGAAATAATTTCATATTCTGTTATGCTCATATAGTCTATCACAGTTGAAAGAAATAGAATATAGAAACTTATTTTCTACAATTTATTTCCAAATTTTATAATAGTGTCCTCTTTAAACTGAGGTATTGATGCTAATTGATGGAAGTAAAATTAAAGAGCAGTTTTTAAGAACAATATTTACTGACAATGGATTTGTTTTTTCTATATGAGGTTTAGTAATGCATATGTCATCCCAAAACAATAGTTAGCTATAAAAGTAATGATATTGCATGTCTCTAAAATATTTAATTTCTCCATATATTGATTTGAAGGATTATATTACTTTATATATATCCATAGACAATTTGTCAATTGAAATTCATGACAATGTTTTCTATATTGTTTCAAATTTTAAATTTTAGTAAAAATTTTTACTTTCATGTTAAAATGAAAGAAAGGCAGAAGACATTTAAAATTTTCAGTACTCATGTTTTTTATAGCATATCTCTATATGTTCGAAGTTGAAAACATTATGCATCCTCATCATATGATGAATTCTTATTTGTGGAATGAAAATATCACCTAGATCTTGGAAAAATCACATAGTAAGAGAATCCATTACAACTTACCTAATATTATTTCAGTACAGAAAATTGAGTCCAGGGTCTTTCATATACTAGGCAAATGCTCTACCACTTATCTGCATCTCTTGCCGCATTTTCATTTCTCATTTTGAAATAAGGTCTTGCTAAGTTGTGCAGGCTGCACTTTGCCTCAAACCTACAATCTTCCTGCCTCAGCCTCCAGAGTAACTGGGATTACACGTGTGCACCATGGTGCCCAGCTGAAACTTGTCTAATTCTTGATAACCATATATATCTATAATTACACTTATACAAGAGGAGACTCATTAGCATATAACCTTTATTAATGTACATAATTTTAATGAAAATTTTCAATTAAGATCTCATTTTATATAATTTTATGCTAATGATTGTCTCTTAAATTTATTTTATATTATCTGTCTTGGTTAGTATTCGAGGATGACAGACTGTTTCATAACATTATGCTAAATAGTGCTTTATTTGTTAAAATACAAATAATTTGTCTAATGCTATATCTGGGTAACACATAATTTTTATTATTTTCTGATTAGGAGACTTCATCCATACAGTATTTTTTACACTCTGATGTTGGTTTATGTTTTTTCATTTATTACTCAAAATTTTTATTCCATTTTCATTTTCTTAAATTATATTTGACCTGAGAAATTAGATATTTAAAAACTATATAAGGGAGTTACTTCTGATTGGCAGATCAATGACTTAAGTGAGCTCATTTTCCTTAAAAATCAATGAAACTATGACATACATTATAGGTAACTGGATGATTCTGGAGGAAGCTATGAAGACGAGAATGCTGTCAACAATAAAGATAATTTTTATGATATTTCAGGTAAGATGTTATGATATTTCAGGTGATATTTCAGGAGAAGACTATTGGGAATTGATCTAGAGGCCATTCATGCTATGTTCTGACAAAGAATTTGTCTAAATTTCTTTCCATTCCCTGAAATTTTGAGTGAGGCAGACTTTAAAAATAATGGACTAATTAATCTGGAGGAGGAAATTTCAAGGCAGAACATGATTCTGACTATGGCATTGGTATTGTTGATTGTTTTAATCCAAGCTTAGAGTGAGAAATGTGTGAAAAAATATAGAGCAGAACATTTTTGACAAACTTGAATTTTGTTCAGTAAAGAAGGATGTGTAAAGTTGGGGTTAAGGAAAGAATCCCTACCAAAGAGGTTAGGGCCATTAAAAATAAATCAAACACATCGCATTAGGAAAAAGGAAAGGTGTTTTAGAAACATAGCAGGAATACCAGTTTCCACCCTTTGCAAGCTCAAGGATATAAAGTGTAAATCAATTGAGAGACTTTTCTTTCTGAGGAGAAATCAGGGGTACCCTGATCACACAAACAATCTAAGGAAGTATTTCATGCATCTAGCAATCCATACACTCAGATGCAGCTGCATGCTTGGTATAATGGGGCCTCAATACTGTTCAACCTTGTGGCACACTTTGACCTTGTCTATGTGACCCTTTTCAGGCATGAATAATGTAAGGGTTACAGTATCATAGAATTTCACCCAGAAGTCAAAGGAAGGTCTTGAACATCTGGCAATGTGTGTCAAGGTCATGATTCCAGAGGGGAGGGCTTGAGAAGCTGTGAGAGTAAAGCCAAAGATGAAGTGGATACCCCAGGAATTTGGAGATAGTAGGAACATACCATCTGCCAAGGAATGCTTAAGGTATAAAGAGAACCCAGCCTAATAGAGAGGCTATGTACAAATTTTAAGGCTATAGGGACAGAGCTACTGAAGGCCTCTGGAGCCCACATATCATCACTATGTGGCTCAGTGAAGGATATGGAGCTATAGAATTTAATGTTTACTCTGCTGGTTTTCAGTCTTGTTTTGATCCATTTCTATCTTTCAGTATTCTTATTTTAACCTTTGGAATGGGAATGTTTACCCTGTATCACTGTATATTGGAGAGTATTCAATTTTCTTTTTGATTTTACAGGGGCTCATAACAAAGAGCTTTCCCTTGAAAACAAGAGGAGACTTTACACATGGACTTCTAAACAACATTACAAGTGTTAAGACTATAAGGACACTTGAAGATGGACCAAATACATTTTGCATTATAAGAAGGACATGAGCCTTCTGCTAGCCAAAGTGTGGAATGATATATTTTATGGAGATATGTTTGGATGACAATCTGAAAAGGGGCTTACCCCCTTTTCAGGTTAATCTTGATTGTCAATTTCTTTGGAATGAGATGCATCTAAGAGATTAGTAAATCATACCTCTGGTTTTGTCTGAAATGGCATTTGTTATGGCTGTTAAGTGCTGCCAAGTCGGTATCCAACTCATAGTGACCCTATGTACAACAGAAAAGACACTATTGTTATGCTTCTCTGCTATTTATAGGGTTTTCAATCACTGTTTTCTGGCAGTGGGTTGCCAGGTCCTTCTCCCAAGCCTACCACACCTGGCATTCCCAGGCGGTCTCCCATCCAAGGACTAAACAGGCCCAACCCTGTTTAGGTTCCAAGATTTGATGAGGTGAGATACTCCAGTGGTATGGCTGCAGACTTGTTGCTGTTAGGTTCCGTTAAATCAAGTCCAACTTATAGGTGATCCTATGTACAACAGAAAAAGCACCACTTCACAGTGGGCCAAGTCCAGCACTACATCAATGCTTCTCTGCTATTCATAGGGCTTTCAATGACTGATTATTTTGTGAATGGGCTGCCAGGTCCTTCTCCCAAAGGACATTTCTAGAGGAAATTAAATAAGAAGGTAAAATCTGTGCCAAATGTGATATCGTAATTTCATGAGCTGGGGGTCTGAATGGAATACAGAGGGGAAATAAAAAGAGAGAGAGAGAAAGCCCCCTAGCACAAGCATTCTGTCTTTCAGATTCTTGGCCACCATGTTATGAGCTTCTCTGCTCTACCAAGCCCTGCTCATCAGGATGATCTGAAACCTCTAAAACTATAAGTGAAAACAAATCATTCCTCTCTAAAGATTATCTGTTCTTCTACAGATATTTGTCACAGTGTTGGATAGTCTACTACTTTCTTCTGCCAATTTTTACAGCATCTTACAATGATTACTTATGAAATCTAAATGTTTAGTTCTTGAAATGTAGTTTCTTTGTTTTAACATTTACAAAATTAAAGTTAAAAAGTACAGATTACTTCACAAATACTTTTCAATAAATGGATACATGGACCCTAGAAAAGAGAATTTTAAGAAGACATAATTGGTTAAAAATGGAATATCTCTAGAATACAAATACATTAATCAATAAATTCCATTTATAGAAAGTACTTCAAAATAAAAAACAAAAGAATAAAATAAAAATTCCAAGCAAAATATTATATAGATGCAATAGACAATTCCATAAATACATAATTGATTTTTGTTTGTTTTGTGGTACATTAAATCATTTTAATAGGTCAAAAGACAAAAATATTAATACTTCTTAGTACAACGTAGCTGGGATTTAGCTCAGTTGGTAGAGCACTGCGCTGCAGTCTCTGAGGTCCCGAGTTCAATTGCCAGCAATGGGAGAAGGACCTGGCAATCCACTCCCAAGGCAATCCCAAAACAGCCATTGAAAACGCTATGAGGGTCTCTATGAGTCGGATACCGACTTGATGGCACCTAACAACAACAACAACAACAACAACAACAACAGTACAATATAAATATTCTCATACCTACATAAAAATCAATTCCTAGTGAATTTCATAAACATCAACAATAAAGTTTCATAGAAAAGTATTAGAGAATACTATTCAGCAATCAAGAAAAATGAAATAGGGTCATTCACAGCAAAATGGATGGAATTAGAGAAAATTATTTTAAGTGAACGAACACAAGCTCAGAAAGAGAAACAACACATGTTCTCACTCATATAAGAGAGCTGACTCAAAATTACAAGAAGGAAAAATCCTACTCAAAGGTCAGATCACATTAAAAGGGGGGGA
>VMDO01039501.1:0-7500 GCA_007922755.1 Pedetes capensis
ACCCTCAGTATTATTATTTGAGAAAAGAGAATTGCAGTCTCATTTATCATATCTTACCAACATATAGTGTTTTTGTTTTTTTTAAACTCTATATTCTGACTATGGGAAACTAGAGATCAAAATATATAAGGAGAGTGGGGAAGGGCTGTGTTAATTTTTTTTTTCTTTTTTGGTGCTGGGGATTGAACCCAGGGCCTCAGTGCATGCTAAGTAAGCACGCTATAAACTGAGCTAAACCATGAGCCTCTGTATTAAACTCTTAATGTTATAATACTGAAGTGATATCATCTGTACTTACTTTAATGGATTGCATTAATGCAGCATGCTTTAGCACTTATCAGACTAATATAGTTTATCAAAGGTTAATTATAATGTACCATATACTTTCCTTGTATATATACATGTGCACAATTATGTTACATATTAGGCTTTTTTAAAAGAAAATTTGCCTTGATACATAGTCCATCCTTTCAGCAAATAAATTTGATGTTTCAGTGTTAATGAAACTTTCTTGATTTTTTTTTTTTTACCCTCTTCCCCTTTCAGGTGCTATTCAAGTATTGGGAAAGTACAGGATGCGTTTATATCTTACAGGCAGTCTATTGATAAATCAGAAGCAAGTGCAGATACATGGTGTTCAATAGGGTAAGACTTTATATAAAATTAATGGTAATTTAATTGATGTAAAGATGGTTGTATCATATGATGCATTTTATGGTTTAAATCATGCTATGAAGGTAAGCAGTTCTTAGTTGACTTAGTTTTTCTTAATTTCTCTTTCTAGTGTGCTATATCAACAGCAAAATCAGCCTATGGATGCTTTACAGGCCTATATTTGTGCTGTACAATTGGACCATGGCCATGCTGCAGCCTGGATGGATCTAGGCACTCTCTATGAATCCTGCAACCAGCCTCAGGATGCTATTAAATGTTACTTAAACGCAACTAGAAGCAAAAGTTGTAGTAATACCTCTGCACTTGCAGCACGAATTAAGTATTTACAGGTAAAATTTTTAAGTAGCAGTTTTTTTAAGCCACGTATTTCCCCAGGACACTCAGACAGGAGGAGGGTGGCTGGAAAGTTTGTCTAGTTGTGTTTTGATGTCTTTAATCTGTTTCCATATTTTGTAAACATACCATAGCTTGTAATATTATTTTACCTTTCATTTTAAGTAAGATATACAGTATGTTAAAAGGTGATCTTTTGTACATTTACGCTGTTGATGCATATTAATTTACATAATTTTTTCTATGTACTGTCTACATTTTTAAGTTGTCATAGCATTTTAAAGAAAAGAACACAAACACTGTCTTTCACTCTTGCTTGAAGTTTCATGAGAAGACAGCTATGAGAACTCTGAAAACAGAGCTCGGCTTTGTTTTGATTCTCACAAAGGTTTATATTCTGGTTACCCTCTTTATACTTAGTATCTTTCTAAAGCCCCAAATTTAGACTGTTTTCTTTTAAAAACAGTTAGCTATAGCATTTAGGAAGATTTAGTGGACTTGCTCTTACTCAAGTAGGCTTGTGTTAAATTTGCTTTTTACATAATTTTTCCTAGGCTCAGTTGTGTAACCTTCCACAAGGTAGTCTACAGAATAAAACTAAATTACTTCCTAGTATTGAGGAGGCATGGAGCCTACCAATCCCCGCAGAGCTTACCTCCAGGCAGGGTGCCATGAACACAGCACAGCAGGTGAGAAGTTGGGTTATGTTCTGCAGGTGCCCAGCTTTAAGGGTTCTTTTCAATCTGTAGTGGTCAAGCTTATTTTAACTAAGCACAGGAGGCTTTTATTAATGGAAAGCCTTTTGATTTAATTGCAAAGGGAATCTAGATCAAAATAAAATTCCCTCTGATATGGGAAGAAAATTGGGGTACCAACTTAGAACCTTTGTGCATTTTCATGATTTTGAAAGATTTCTTAAAATAATGCTGCAGTGGTTTATTTAATTTTTAAAGCAAGTTTTTCAAAGGAAGGTACACATTCCTACATTGATTCATTTGATTTTGATTTTCAATAATTGCAATCAGTGATGTCCACATAGCTTTGAAAAGTATGCAGCTTGTAAAGTTTTATAATTTGAAGGAATGAATTAAGAATATATAGAACCCTATTTTTGTCTTCCTTCTGTGATTCTTAGGCATGTAAACCTCCTCATCCAAATACTGAACCTGTATTAGGCCTCAGTCAAACACCAATTTCACAGCAATCCTTGCCACTACACATGATTCCTTCTAGCCAAGTAGATGACCTGTCCAGTCCTGCCAAGAGGAAAAGAACATCTAGTCCAACAAAGGTATATGTTTTAGAGAAATAGAAAATCCCAGTCAAAAAAGAAGCTCCAACTGCCCTGAAATTGTGCAGTTTGAACATCTCCTGTCCTTTACTGTAAATCTGTGGACATCAAAAGAGTGAAAGGTTTGAGTTTTTCCATCTCAAACTCTTAGAATCATATTAAATATAGAAAATAGGGATAAATTTGCATTCATCAAATCATTTTATTCATCTCCCTGCCGTTAAGATCTCAGCACACTTTTCATCATCACTTTTTACTGACATTGAAATAAATTTAATATTGGATCTAGTGGACAGTGTGGTATTTAGGCTAGCCATTTGGGCTATAGTTTAGGGGTGGGCCTTTTGGGGTGGCTTATTAAACAATACTTTTTAAATTTATAGTTTCCAAGTTTAATATGCATGTAAATTGTTTTTGAAAAAATGTAATGTCATAACATCTTTTATATGTAAATATTCCAATTCATAGTCATTTGGCCTCCATTAGTCATTATTGTTAATTCTATGGACTTAATCAAATATTCTTTAATTTTGTTTTTTAATCAATTTTCCTCAGAATACTTCTGATAATTGGAGTGGTGGCCATGCTGTGTCACATCCTCCAGTACAGCAACAAGCTCACTCATGGTGTTTGACACCACAGAAATTACAGGTATGTGACAAATGCTTATGGGCAAATTTTTTTTTTCTTCTTCCTCTTTTTTACATTTTTTGTATTAAAAAGGAGTAGAGGTAGTAAGCTTTAAGTATTCATAAAGTTGAATGGCAGTAAACCCAATATGTACTTAAGTAATATGAACCCATGTTTACCAGAAAAATGGAGATAATTCATACTTGTTTTTAGCTTCTTTTTTTACTGTACAACTAAATAAGTGTCACTATGGCATTTCCATATATGCATTTCATTGTACATTACTTACCTTAACTTCCCCCTTACCCTCTTGTGATCCTCTCACCCATCTCCTAAGTTTCTTTTTTTAAATGGGTAATACAATCACCTGGTTCAAACTGCATAAAGTATGAATATAGATTATCTACTATAAAGTTTCTTTCCAACTTCTGCCCTTACCCATTTACTTCCCCTCTGAGGTTTAGCTCATTTGGTACAGTGCTATTCTGTGCTCTCTGAGGCTCTGGGTTCGATCCCCAGCACTGCAAAAATGTGAGAAGGACTTGGCAATCCACCCCCGAAGCAATCCCTAAACAATCAGCCACTGAAAACCCTACAGTAGCCTTAACAGCTGGTATCACTAGTTTCTTACCTGTCTTTCCAGAGGAGTGTTGTGCATGTATAAGCAAATATGCACACCCCCTGTCATATTACTCTTATTTTTATACAAACGACAAAATACTATGTATAAATAGTTCCTCCTTATCTTTGATTTCATTTTCTGCCATTTCAGTTACCTGCATTAACCCATGGAGTAAAAATATTAAACGGAAAATTCCAGAAATAAACAATAGATAAATGCTAAATTATACCACTCTGAGTGGCATAATGAAATTTCACTGTCTCCTACCAGGGATCTGAGTCATTCCTTTATCCAGTCTATCCACACTGTATATGCTGTTTGGCCCTTAGTCGCTGAGTAGCCATCTCATTTATCAAAACAACTGCCCTATCATAGTGCTTGCCTTAAAATAGCACCATTTTAGTTAATAATGGCCACAAAGTGCAAGAATAGTGATGCTGGCAATTTGGATATGTTGAAGAGAAGCCACAAAGTGCTTCCTTTAAGTAAAAAGGTGAGAGTTGTTTACTTAATCAGAAATGAAAATAAAATCATATACTGAGTTCTGAGATACGTGGTAAGAATGAGTCTCTTACCTGTGAAACTGTGAGGAAGGAAAAAGGAATTTGTGCTAGTTTTACTGTCTCACCTCAAATGGCAAACATGGCCATAGGGTAGCTTTGGTAGGATGGAAATGACATTAAATGACAGACTAAGTATGTCTGTGGTTTCAGACATCCACAAGGGGATCTTGGAAGATACCCACTTAGATAAGCAGGGTCTGCTGTATGCTGCCTGCAGCTGTACCACTGTGGCTTCCAATCCCATCAGATCTCGGAAGCTAAGCAGGGTTGCACCTGGTTAGTACTTGGATGGGAGACCACTTGGGAACACCAGGTGCTGTAGGCTTGGGAGAAGGACCCAGCAACCTATTCCCAAAAAACAATCCACCTTGAAAACCCTATGAAGAGCAGAGAAGCATTGATAATAGTGTCCCACCTATTCAACGTAGCGTTGTTATGAGTTGGACACCGACTTGACGGAACCTAACAACAACTATATGCTGTTAATGGTGTATTTTGAAAGTCAGTATATAAGTAGCTTCCTTGTTTTATGTTTATGTTTCTTTCTATAGCTATCACACTGTTATTTAAGCAGATCACTATTTTGGACATTCAGTATATTTTTAAACTTTTCCTATTATAAACCTTGCTGCTTTGAGCGTACTTATCAACATTTTTTCTCATGAAGTTGAACACACACACACATATTCTGAAAAATATTGTATTAATGAGTAAAATCCCATGCCCATCTCTCTCCTCACATTATAGTAAACCTTGTTTAGATGAATCCATAGTTCTTACTCAGGTTTCTTAAACTGTTTAAAGAACTTCATGTTGAGGTTGATTACTGTTGGTCTGAAATCAGTGTCTTTGACCAGACAGTGGTTCTGAGTTTATCTTATTATTTCAGAGAAAGGTTTCTCAGCATCTTTAGCTTGTTTCTTAGATATGTCTTTGACTATATTCTCCTTTTTTCTTTTGTAGCACTTGGAACAGCTCCGCGCAAATAGAAATAATTTAAATCCAGCACAGAAACTGATGCTGGAACAGCTGGAAAGTCAGTTTGTCTTAATGCAACAACACCAAGTGTGTATAGCATTTTTTCCCTAAAATCTGTTAGCATTTTGTGTATTTTTATTGACTATAACATCATTTTAGAACACATTCATGCTCACTTTTATTTTCTAACAGTATTTGGTAGAACTTAGTGAAAATACTGGCAGTAGTTTTTATTTTTAAGCTATAAATTTATTTTTGAATATACTTTTTGTTATTTATTTACATGATATTTCACATGTATTCTTTGATATCCTAAACTGAAATGAGATTTGATAGGGCTTGTTTAGTTTGGACGATCTGTCATACATAGAATGAAATTTTGTGGTCCCCTATTTTGTGATTGGGAAAAATACGTATAAATTCCAGAGTTGTTTTCCATAATCTTCAGCTGCTTTCTTCTGTCATTACTATGGGATATTTCTTTAAAATGAAACCTATTTCTGCTTTTCCTAGGAAGCTTATCTATAAATGAACAAACAAAATTTCTTGTTTTTAAAGTTGTTCTTTTTCAACCTAGAGAAATGAAATGTTGGGGTCAAATCAGATGCATTAATTATTCATCTTCACAATCTGATTCTCTCCCCTATGGACAGCATTAACATTTATTTTTCATTTGTTTCGGGCAGATGAGACAAACAGGAGTTACACAGGTACGACCTACTGGAATTCCTAACGGGCCAACAGCTGACTCATCACTGCCTACAAACTCAGTCTCTGGCCAGCAACCACAGCTTGCTCTGACCAGAGTGCCTAGTGTCTCTCAGCCTGGAGTCCGTCCTACCTGCCCTGGGCAGCCTTTGGCCAATGGACCTTTTTCTGCAGGACATGTTCCCTGTAGCACATCAAGAACGCTGGGAAGTACAGACACTGTTTTGATAGGCAATAATCACATAACAGGAAGTGGAAGTAATGGAAACGTGCCTTACCTGCAGCGAACCGCACTCACTCTACCTCATAACCGCACAAACCTGACCAGCAGCGCAGAGGAGCCGTGGAAAAACCAACTGTCTAACTCCACTCAGGTACTAGAAAGATTAGCTGTCTTGTTGGCTTCTTCTTTTTTTTTTTTTTTTTTGGTTTTGTACATTTTGAGAGAAGAAATAAAAGTTTGAGGAACTCTTTTTGGAATTTCCTAGTACTACAGTATGTTATTGTGTTGTGATTCAATGTATATGTATATATTTTCTTTTCCTCTAAAACTCTCATAAATAAGAGGTAATCTGGGAAAATTACAAAGGAAGAAGAAAATACACCATATAATCCCTCAAATCCACTGTTAAGTTACAGTGGCAGCATAAGCAAAACATTCATTTCTGCAGTAGCAGATAGTGATCAGCATCTGGGTATATTTGAAAGGTAGAACCAACAAGATTAGCTGATAGATTGGGATGTGAAAGAGAAAAGTGTCAGCTAGCTTGACAAACTAGGATGAATGAGGCTGGATGGGATGACTAAGAGGTGAGAAAAGAGAACTCAAGATTGAGCCTTAGGGCATTCTAGTGTGATAGGCCAGGAAATTGAAGAACTAGCAAAAATGAATAGACCGTGATTCACCTGTGAGCTGATAGAAGCTCTAGTAGAATGTGAATGATGCCAAATGAAGAAAGTCTTTCAAGGAGAAGGGAACAATCAAAGTGCATATCAAATAATGCTCTTCGATCCAGTGAGGTAAACTGGAGAGTGATGATCTGAGGTATTTGGTGATGTTGCTAGAGTTGGGAAACTATATGGTTCAGGCAAAATCCACCCCCTACTTTTTTTTTTTTTTTTTTTTTTTAAACATATCTAAGGCTGGTTTTTCCATTTTTAAAGAGTTGGGGTGGGGGGAGAATAATTTGTTGCACTATATGACCTACAAAGCCTAAATATTTGTTATCTGACCCTTTACAGAAAAGATTTGCCAGTCTTTGGATAGGAGCAATTTCAGAGGATTGTTGGGACAGAAGCCTAATTGTAGTTGGTTTCAAGATGAAATGGGAGGAGAAAAACTGAAATTAGCAAATACAGACAATGCTAGCACAGACACTTATAGTCATGTGGGTTGTAACCCTGTGTATACACCCTGTGTACACACAGGGTATAGCTGAAGAGGAAGTAGGATTAAGAGTTGAGTTTTTTGTTTGTATTTGTTACTGTTCTAAATTTGAAATGAGAGAAATAACAGTAAAGGCTAATGGGAAACATTCAGTAGAGAGGGAGAAATTGACAAAAGAGGAGAGAATTGTTAGAGTAGATAGATGAAAGGATATGATTTGGGGAAATTCAGTGTCTTTAAATATTAAACGATTGTTAAGAGGATAATGAGGTTTTTTGTTAATGCCTATTAAAGTTCTTAGGTATAATTGGCA
>VMDO01039502.1:0-12640 GCA_007922755.1 Pedetes capensis
ATCTTTTGGAAATCCCCTGTCTGTATCTGGGCCACTTGATGTTTTTTGCTCTCTCTGCATTTTTCTTTAAATCCCCGGGTTTTTGTTATTGAAGATGAAAGCCAGACAGGGGTGGAGTGAGAAACTTGGAAACAGAAGACGCTGCTGCTATAACTCGGGGATTTGAGGACCGGGCTTGAGACCCTGTTATCTGGAAGCGCCCAGCGCCCCATTCCACCCGCAAGCGCGTCTGCGTGCACCAGTTAAAATAATGTTTTCAAAAATGCGCCCTAATCCCAGGAAAACCTGCAGCGCAACCCACAGAGAGATCAGAAAGAGATCCGGGGCTGAGAAACCTCCTTCACGGGTTCAAGTATGTGAGGAACGTCTCCGCGAGCCATTGGACGAGACGCGGTCGGGTTTTTTTGTTGGTTTTTTTTTTTTTTTTTTTTTGAAAGGGATTCATTATAATTGGCAACATAGTGGCTGTTTCTAAGGGGAGCCACTCTTAAGCCATGTGAAACAGTATCAGACAGATTGCTGAACAGGGCTGAGTGCTCATGTCTCTTTTAGACATAAAGTAACTGCGTGGATACATTGTTACCGAAGGAGGCCACGGATACAAGTTGTATCTGCCCCCAAATAGACATAAAGTTACTGCGTGGGTTACATTGTTACAGGAGGAAGCCACAGATACGAGTTGCATCAGCCTCCAAATAGATATAAAGTAACTGCGTGGGTTATGTTTTTACCAAGAGAAGGCCACAGATACAAGTTGTATCTGCCTCCAAACAGATATAGAGTAATTCCGTGGGTTACATTGTTACAGGAGGAAGCCACAGATAGGAGTTGCATCTGCCCCCAAATAGACATAAAGTAACTGCGTGGGTTACATTTTTACCAAAAGAAGGCCACAGATACAAGTTGTTTCTGCCTCCAAATAGACATAGAGTAACTCCATGGGTTACATTGTTACAGGAGGAAGCCACAGATAGGAGTTGCATCTGCCCCCAAAGCACAGAGCTTTCTGGGGACCCCCACCCAAAGCCCTCGCTCTGGAAAGGCCACGGGTCAGCTCAGACTCTGCAGGACGCCCTCTCTTCCCGGTGGCCCTCGCAGCTCCCCTGCTGGCTCCTGCATCCCACGTTCCACGTGTGGACGCGCCCAGGGCCAGGCACCGGGAAGGGAGCTCTGGGCTTGGTCAGGTTCCCAGCGGAGACCCCCAGAGGGTCAGAGATCCGCAGGTGGGCTCTGCAGCCACGCGTGGGTTTCCCGTGCCACGGCTTCTTGGACAAAGGCGCGGGGCACAAGTAGAGCCCCACCTCTGTGCACCCGAGCAAGGCTGGCAGGGGCCGCCTGTCCTTGAGCTCAGCGCCCCACAGACGAAGAGGGTCTGGGCCTCCGGCCCGCCTGGCCGCCCCACGCGCTCGGAGCCTCTGCGTGGCTTCGTCCCTTCCCGCTGACATGTGTTTTGCATCAAGGCTGGAAATGTTCCCGGCAGTCAACTGCGGCTGTTAGCGTCCCTTTCTATAAGAAGACAAAAACATACGCCACTTCCCTCCCCCCCAAGAAAAAAAAAAAAAACCAAAAACTTGTCATTTCTTTTGTTGTTGTTGTTGTTCTTTTTTTTGTGGTACTGGCGGTTGGACCCAGGGCCTCGCGCCTGCATGCTCTGCAATGCTGGACCACTGAGCTGCACCCCCAGCCCATTTTTTCACTTTTTGAGACAGGGTCTCGCTAAGTGACGCAGACTGCCTCTGGTCTCGAACTCGCGATCCTCCCGCCTCTGACTCCCCAGCCGCTGGGATCACAAAACTTGTCATTTCTAAAAGCTGCATTTTCCCCCATTTATTCTCTTTCTCCCCCCCTCGCCGCCGGGCCGTCATGGCAAGGCCTCTGCGGCAAATCCATGCAGCTGTCAAAAAAAGAAACCGGATGGAGAAGGCACAGCGTCTTCACAGGGCCCCCCGTGTTGTGAGGTCAGAAGGGGGCTTGATGAAAACGGGGCTCTGCTGTTCCTTTCTCCAGCTTCTGGGGTGACCTGAGGGGCCACGGGGGAACAGCCAGCCAGAAGGAAGGCGTCCGTCACATTCAGGGGCAGCAGAGCAGCAGGAAAGTCCGGACACCCTGATACGCAAAAGGGGAGCCCTAGCCACCACCCAGAATTGCACCCCGGGGTCTCTGCCATCCTCGAAGAGCAAAGCTCTGCCCACAGCCCGGCCGCTCACTTCTGCCTCCCTGGTCCGCCCCGCAGGGGGAGAGGCCAGCGGACGTGCAAACGCTTTCGTACAAATATTTATAAGTTTATTTATATCTCATCTTTACAAGATGTACATTCAAACTACAAGGTCTGAGAAAACACAGCGTTGTTGCTACAGCTAGACATGGGAGCGTTGGCCGAGGGGCGCGGACGGGCGTCAAACATTTTTTAAAAAACCCTTGCAAATGCTTCCCCCGCGGCAGCAGAGGGCCGGCGGGGTCTGGGAGCGTGGGTGCGGGAGGAGCCGTGGAATTTCTTTCCGTTTTAGCAATCCCTGAAAGCCTTGTGGGGCCACACACCTCGTGTGCCGAACCCAAGCACCGCGGCTACGTTGTAAATCAAGCTACCTGCTCATAAATCCGGAGAGAGGGAGGGGGGGCAAAAGCAACAGGCGTCAGAAATAGAAAAATAAATGCGAGGCAATGTCAAATTTACACTCAACATAATTAAAACAGCGCACGTTTATGAACTTTCAACCCAAAGAAAATAATAAATAATAACACACCAACATACGTCAAAAACAGAGAAGGAGGGAATGTCGCCTCTCGGCGATGGGGTCTCAGCGCACAACGGGGCTGGGCCGGCGAACGTCTCCCCTCTCAATAAATAGCGCGTTTCATAGCTGCGAAACTCCATTATCTTCTCCATCCCTCCCCCGACTCCCCGTTAAATATCAAATCTCAATAAAACATTTATAAACCGCATCAAGCTTTCACGCGTACCGGAGGTCAGCACAGTCACTAAGCTAATTTTTCTTTTTTTAAATAAATTAGGCACCGGTTTTTTTAAAACGTCAGACGCGTCTGCCAGAAAGGGGGGGGGCCGTTTCTGCACCCACGTCTGGCCTCCCGGACTCGGAAAAAAACAAAACTTTGGCAAAGCCGCCCCGGGACGATTTTGGCCACGGAGCTCAGCCCGTCCTTCCTCGGGCCACGAGGTGGTCACTCCGCGTGGAAGGGCAGAGGCCGCTTCCCCTTCCGCGTGGGGAAGGACTGGGAAACTCAGAAGGCAGAGGCAGGAAAGGACGTTAGATTGGTTCTTTCTTCCCTCCTAGAAGCTGCCCCACATTGAATCCCAGATTCTGCAGACACCACAGAACTCACAAATGCTCAGGGGCCCTGGGTGCTCAGCTGAAACCCAGCCTGCCACGAAAGGGGGCTCGGAGTTGGTGGAAATCCACGCGTGGAAGGGGGGCATGCGAGGGGCCAAGCGCCTGCCTCCTTTACTGAGGATGCTGAGTGACTCTGTGACTGGGGCAGACACAGCACCCGCTCTGGGGTCATCTGCAGGGCCCAGGAATGGACTCTGACCGCCCTCCGCCCACAGCCCTGGCCACGCAGAGGCCCCAGGCGCATCTCGGTCCCCCCACAAGGTGCATCCATCCGCCTCCTAGCCAGCCCCAGCAACCGAGTTTCTCGAAACGCACGCGCACCTCGTACCTAAGACCAGAACCAGACACATCTGACACCTGCGCCCGTGAGGCGGCGGGAAGGGAGGAGAGACCTGGGCTCGACGGACGCGGATTTTACCAGAACGGCCAGGCCGGCCAGGAGGACACGGCTGTGGCTACACAGGACGGGGCCTCCTCGCTGGCCAGGTTTCTCCAACACACTCCGGCAAGGTTCCAGAACATGGAGGGGGTGTCTGGCTCCACAGGCCACGCTGGTGGACAGAGAGCCCTGGGGGGCCAAAGCAGAGGGGAGCTGACCCCGGCCCCAGCCTGTCCCCCGCACAGCTTTGCAGGTCAAACACGGCCTCTGAAGGCATCGGCCAAAACCCACGCCAATGGGTCCCCCCAGCCACGTTTCTCCCTCTGTCACTGCGCACAGGCCACGGGGCAGCGGCGCTAAGGCCTGCCGTCTGTCCTAGCAGTTGCTGTTGTTTGTGGCCAGAAACCACCACCAACAACCAAAGCACATCCACTACCCTAAGTTGAGTCTCTTAGGTGCTATGGGAGAGGAAGTATTGTTGAATCACAGCAAACGTGTGTGCAAAGGAGGTTCTCCGGAGGGGCCCCCAGGAAGGCTCCCCTTGACCAAAAATGTCCTCTAAAAAGGAAGCGGTGAGCCAGGCGCGGTGGCGCACGCCTGTCATCCCAGCAGCTTGGGAGGCGGAGGCGGGAGGATCGTGAGTTCAAGACCAGAGGCAGTCTGCGTAACTTAGCGAGACCCTGCCTCAAAAAGTAAAAAAAATGGGCTGGGGGTGCAGCTCAGTGGTCCAGCACTTGCAGAGCATGCAGGCGCGAGGCCCTGGGTTCAAACCCCTAGGATTGCAAAAAAAAAAAAAAAAGAAGAGGCTGGGGCGCACGGTCTCGATACTCCATCCTCCGGAATGGACACCCAGTCCTGTCCAGGAACCCAGGACAGGCCGGCGAATGGCAGCAGCAACCGCCCCTGGGCGTCCCTGGAGGGGCTCTGTGTGGGGTCCCCTGGCGTTGGACTTTACTCACTTCCTACGTTAAATCAAATGAAAACGACCATCAGGGCGGCCTCAGTGCAGCTGGGCTCACAGCCTGCAGCTCTGGTCCCAACATTCAGACTCCGCCAGGGCCCGACCTCGCGGCTCTGCTCCCAGGGCGCAAGCTTCCAGCTGAGCAGCGACCACAGGTGACGTTTGGAGAAAAGTTATTAAAAGGGTGAGGCGGGTGTTGGTCCATGGCCGAGCTGTGCCCGCTATGCACCGGTCCCCGGATTCCATCTGCAACAACGCCCGGAAAGAAAAATAAAAAGAAAAGAAACCCCCAAAAATCATTTTAAAGCTTTTTCCAGTAAACAAAACCAGGGCTGTGCACATCTAACCTCCAACTTTTACCGAGGGTTGTATGATATGTTGAATGGAGCCGCTTCTAAATGACACCAACTGCAATTCTCCCTGTAAAGGGAAGTGTCGGTTTACCTACAAGATTGGTGTTAGGTGCCCTGAAGTCTCGATATCCGACTCACAGCGACCCTCATAGGGTTTTCAATGGCAACTGTATCGGGATTTCCTTGGGAGTGGATTGCCAGGTCCTTCTCCCATTTTTGCGGTGCTGGGAATCGAACTCAGGACCTCAGAGACTGCAGAGCGGCGCTCTACCAACTGAGCTAAATCCCAGCCCCTACCTACAAGATACTTTTTTAAAAAGGTTATTATTGTTGTGAACAGCTATTGCAAAGCAGTCCTGGCCTGCAGTTGTAGCTTGGTGGCAGAACCCATGGTTAGCCGGGGGTTAGATCTCCAGCAACCAAAACTGTTTTTCTTTTTTTATTTTTATTTTTATTTTGGACACTACGTAGCCCAGGCTGGCCTCAAACCTGTGATCTTCCTGCCTCGGCCACCCTGCCTGGCACCGAAACAGGTTTAAAATTTAGAAAATAAAATAAGCTCTGCAGGGACTAGGCAAACTCATTAATGTCTAGGGAAACAAAGTGACCGGAGGCTTTAGCTGACCTCGCGTCCCTTCTCTCTCTCCACTACTGCATAGCAATATTGAGATTGCAAAATTAAAAATGGTGAGGAAGCCTCTTCATCGCTACAAAGAATATCACCAGGCGATGAAAAACTATCGAAAACTATGTTTCCATTCAGGCCAAAGGTGCAAAGCATCCTCTTATAGGGAAGGAGCAAAAAAGAAAAAGCTTTCTTTCTTTCTTTCTTTCTTTCTTTCTTTTCTTGGAGAGATGTGTCCAAATTCAGAGCTGAGCCCAAATCTGGGAAGGTCAAAACCTTTTTTATTTTTTCTTTTTTTTTTTCGGAGCCAGCGATTAGAAACCAGGCTGGCTTCTGCCTGCGCAGGCCTAGGTGATAACGCAGAAACAATGCAGATGTGTCTTTGCGGAGGTAGACAGGGCCAGCACCGAGCTTCCTTCCAACAAACAGGCCCGGGGCACGCAAAGCCCAACTGCCTACAACTCAGAAAACGCAGGTGTTTAACTGAGGACCACCACTGCTTTGGTTATGACTTCTCTAGCGTCTTCCCCGTTCCGCCCAAGTGCCCAAGACAAGTTGCCATTTGGTGTTGACAAAACCAGGACCCTGGGATGGAAGGAGGAGGAGGAGAAGCTGGGGCTGTCTAGCGTTACCAAACATTGTCTCCAATCTCGCTGCCTCCAGGCTGGCTTCCCGGATTTCCCCTCCCCCCACTGAGAACAGCTGAGTCACCAAAGGCAAATGGGGACAGCCTCCCTCCTCACACCAAGAAAACCTCAGTCCAGGCCAGGCCCGCAGCACGCAGGCCGAGCTAACGCCCTTGCGCCCCGAGAGTGCACGCCTCCTTCTCTTTAATCTAACCTATGTACAGTATTGCACTTTCTTGAACATTGCATTTCCCGGAAGCCCCTTCACTTCCGCGGCATTTCCGCCTTCAAACCCCGCCCCCGCCCTTTGCTCAGGCAAGTCGCTTGCATCTGAATTCTGCAGAACGGTTAACGGGGGTGGGGGAAAGTCCATTCGGGGAATCAAACGCTGGAAAAGTCTTAAAGTCGCCTTGTCCTATGCATAAGGAGGCCCAATCCGTCCTGGTGCTCTGGGGTGAACGTGTGCAAGACTAGGGCGCCCCTAATTGAGGTCCCCCCGGGCTGGGGGTGCCCTTCTGGGCGGTCCAGTTCTTCTTCCCACCCCGCCCTTCCCCTCGCACTGTGCCAGGCTCTCAGCCCACCCCGGGCCTTTCCATATTGCTGCCCTCGGGGCGGTGGGGGGCGAGGGTCCACACTGGCATCCACACTCAGTCTTGCGGATCAAGTTCACGCAGTGAATGCAATCGCTGGCAACGCAGGCCGGGCGCCTGGAGCGCAGCCCCGTGGCTTTCGTGGCGAGGACTCCGATGTCCCGAAGTTGGCCGCATGCAGGGGACTCCGGGCAGCGCCCAGCAGAAGTCGGCCGGCGCCTCGGGGTTCTGCTCCCCGCCGGGTCCCGGGGCGCACGGGTGGCGGTGGGGCGCGCGCGGTTGCGCGCGGTCTCCAAGGCGCCTGTCCGGGCGATGTCCGTCCCCCAGGCCTCCGGGCGCGCGGGGTGGACGGCAGGGCCGGGGGCGGCGGGGCGCGCGGGGGTCAGAGCCCCAGGGCCTCTGCGTGCTTGCGCGCCTTCAGCCTGAGGTCGGCGATGCTCGAGTTCTTGCTGTTGCTCTTGGCGGCCGCGGCCACCACGGCGGCGGCTGACGCCGACTCGGCCAGGGACGCGATGGGCAGCCCGAAGGGCGGCGGGGGGAACATCAGGTAGGGCGCGTGCGCCGCCAGGTGCGGGTGCAGGTGCGGGTGCGCGTGCGCCACGCCTTCCAGCTGCAGCTGTGCCTGGACCTGTGGGGCAGACGGGGCGTGGTGAGGACGCGCGCCTTGGAGACGCGGCGCGGACCCCGCACCCCGCCGCCCCCTTCTCCTCCCCGGACGCGCCCCGCACGCTCCAGTCCCCCCCGCAAAGTCTCTAAGGGCGCCCTGTGACCCCTCTACCCGTCCTCTGCTCCTGGCCACATCTCCAGGATGTCCCCTCCACCCTGTGCCCCCGGATCCCGTGCGCACAGCCAGGCCCTGCGGGGTTCCCACCGCCTGATTTCAGGGATCCCCTGGGCTGGCGCCAAGGGGGCCGCCCTGGAGAGAGGAAGGGGTGCGGCCAGGGGTGGGCGGGTCCCCAACGCAGGCCTGAAGAGGGCCCAGGCCAGGAGAGGCCACGCACAGGGTGCGCCCTGGTTTCCCGCCTAGGGAGACCCCTTCCGCCTCAGGGACCCACGGTGGAGCGCACGCGGCTGGGGCCCGGTGTCCACCCCCCGCACGTCCCTTTATTCCCGCCCACCCCACCCGCGGGTGCCCTCGTTGCGCCCACGGCAGGACTGGCGCGGCCTCCCCACTGGGCACAGACGCCCAGGGTTAAATCCGAGGGAGGGAAGCGCTCGCGCGTGGGAGCTGCGCACGCGTCCTGGCCGTGCGGGGCGTCCTGCCACGCGCCCCTCCCTGCAACTCCAGTCTGGTCCACCCGGGACGCGCCCTGGAGAGCCTGGGCCCCACCACCTTCCCTTGGCCTCCTGGCGGCCCCACTGTGTGCGCACCTGGGACCCCGGTGGGCTGTGCCCAGCGCGGGGGCGCGCGTTCCCCAAGCCGAGGCCGGGAACTTGACCCCCAGCGCCCCTTTGCCTGCCATGGAGCCTTCAAGGGCTCGGTGCTTGTTGACTGCTTCCCTGTGCCCCTTTCTATCCTTGTTCGGGGCACAGTCGTTGTCCACCCGGAATCCTCAGCGCAAAGCCCGGGGCAGCTCTGGCCGCGCGGGCCGGGCGCGCACCTGGGGGCACCCCGCGCACCCCACCAGGAAAACTTTCTGCAACCCCCGCCCCATGTTGGAAAACACCAGGGTCCAAGAAACGCAATGGGAATTTTCCTGGCAAAGGCCTCAAAAAGGACGCCGGGCGCGATGGGTGGCGATTGAGGGGTGGGGGGTCCCCAGCTCCGGCGCTCAGGCCGGGCTGCAGGTGGTGGCCGGGTGGGTGGCTCGCGGGTGGGCAGGAAGCGTCCGCGCCCCTCCACGCTCCGCGAAGGTGCGGCTGAAGTTTGGCTTCCCAGCTCCCCAAGGCGACGCTTGGAGTTTTACGGCCTGGTTTTAAAACGTGCCAACGCGTTTATAAACGGCCCCTTGTAAAAGCGCCTGGCTTGCTTCAGGGGGCCGGGCGGGAAGCCCGGGGGGCGGCGGGGAGGAGGTGGGCAGGGGGCCAAGGGGGCGGGGCGGGGACGGAGAGGCGGCTACCTGCTGGAACGGCATGCGCAGCGCGCCCATGTTGACGTACGGGGCCACCCTGCAGGCGTCCAGGTGGCTGGCGGTGCCCAGGATGACGCCTGCAAGGCAAGGGGGGGGTCGGTGAGCGCGGCCCGGGCCCCCCGCGCGCCCCCACGGCCGCCCGCGCCCCGCGCCCCGCGCCCCGCGCCCCGCGCCCCGCGCCCCGCGCGCCCACCTTTGTGCATCTGGTTCTCCTGCTTCCGGCACTTGGCTCTGCGGTTCTGGAACCAGACCTGGGGGGCGGACAGACAGACGGGCGGCCTTGAGCCCGGGCCTCTGGGCTCCGAAGCCAAAGGCCCTGGGGAGCCCCCGGGTTGGGAGGCGCCTGGGGGGCGGACAGCCAAAGGGCCTGGGGAGCCCTGGGGGGGGGGAGGCGCCTCCAGCCCCGGGCCTCAACCCCTCCCTCACCCTGCGCCCACTCTCGCCCTAAATGCAAGGCCGCGGCTAACGAGCTTGAAACTCACTTCTGAGTCTCCACAGTGAGACGCGAGCATCCACACCCCTCAGTGGGAAGTGGACCCCAGAACTGCCCAGGGTTGGCGAGCATCAAACTCACTTCTGAGCCTCCAGTGCCCACACCTGTCGGTGGGAAATGGACCCCAGAACCGCCCGGGCTGATGCGAGTCAACCTCACTTCTGGGCCTCCGCAGTGGGCCTCCAGCGTCCACACCCATCGGTGGGAAACAGACCCCAGAACTGCCCGGGCTGGCACGTGTCAAACTCACTTCTGGGCCTCTACAGTGGGACCCGGGCATCCACACCCGTCAGTGGACCCCAGAATCTCCCATCAGGCTATGTGGACCCCCCACACAGGTCAGACTCTTTAGCACCGTCAGGGAGGTGCAGATGGGCGGATAACCTCCCACTCCACCTCCTCCCCAGTCAAGCTGGGCTGCCCTGAACCCCAAAACTCCTAAGCCCTGTGTGCCCCAGAGAGGTGTGCAGCGAGGGCGGGGGGCCCTGGTTAGTACCGCAAGAATGACAGGCATCCTCCAGGGGTGCCCCAATAACTGAGATTTTGCGCTGCATGCACGAGGCCTGAGTCTTGGGGACCAACGCCCCTCCCCGTGGCCTCCTCCCTAGGCATCAAGGCTCCCGAATTCAGAGCGCTTGAGTCGACCCGTAGGAGAACCCCAGCGCCCCTCTGCCCGCCATGGAGCCTTCAAGGGCTCGGTGTTTGCTGACTGGCTCCCTGTGCCCCTGTCTGTCCTTGCTCGGGGCACAGTTGTCGTCCACCTGGAATCATTAGCGCAAAGCCCAGGCAGCTTCGGCCAAGCCCCAGGGGTGACAGAGTGGGTGGGGGCGCCCCGCGCACCCCACCAGGAAAACTTTCCGCAACCCCCCCCCCCATGCTGGAAAACACCAGAGCCCACGAAACGCAAGGGTAATGTTCCTGTCCTTGACTCTCTCTCGCAGATCTTTCTTTCCTGGGCCACGGGCCCAGCCTGCCACGAAAGTGGCATTCAAGAATGTTCCGGAGGGAAGTCTGGAAAAGTTTTATCTTGGTCCCCTGCTACGTAATTCCACAAAGGCCTCCTCTCCCGGGTTCAGATCGAAATTCACAAATCTCGAGCCCATTTCCACGGGCTGCGCTCAGATACATCCCCTGGGGTCCCCCGAGGACCCTCTGCGGGGAGTCAGATTCTGCCCCCGGGGTCCCGCAATGTCCACACGTAGGGGAGCAGAGCCAGACACGCCTGAGCCAAGAGGGACCTGGAAGGGCATTTTTTTTCCCAGAAAAATAAAAAGGAAAGGAAGAAAAAGAAAGGAGAAAGAAAACCAGAAATCTGCTTCAATACAGAAAGCCAAACTCTCCCTTCAGCCAGAGAGAGGGGGCGAGAAAAAACAAGGTTGGGAATAAAAGTGATGAATTAGACGCTGCGTTAAGCGGTGATAAATCAGTCTTGGGGTGATCCGAGATCAATTCCAATTAGGCCTGAATATGCTAAGCGAGGCGTGGTACACCGGTTTAGACAGCCACGGCTTCATTACCGGCCGCTCGCCGATTTCTTTCACAAACGATGTAATCTGATTTCCTTTTGATTTCGATCACAGACAGTGAATAATGACATTTAATTTAGCTCTGCGCCATAAACCCGAAGATATTTGTTGTAATTAAATTACCGCCTGCCCCTCGCCGAGGCCTCATAACTTTCCATTATAACCCTGACAGCTGGGGTATACGCGCTCCCAGGACTGCGCGAAAATAAAAGGTTAATAAGGACCAGCTTCCCGAAGACGCTCAATTTATTTACACCGAATTTTCCGCACTAAATTGAAACTCTATCTTTTAACAACGCGGGACGGGCCGTGCCGGGAAAGGACCGCCACACGGTTCGGAGGCAGGATTAAAACATAGTTCGTTTTCTCCCCCCACTCCCTGTCCACCCCACCCCAGTCTCCCTCACCTCCACGGCACCCACATGTTGTGACTAATTGATTTTTATAGCCACTCTCTGCCCGCGCCTCTTTATTACGCGATCCTTTTCCCCGTGGCCCGTGGAAAAATTACGTCTCTTATTCCACTTCCCGCGTTCGTTTTTATTGTCATTTAAAGCCGTTAAATTTTTAATTCGCCTCTGGATCGATAGCCGAGCCTCCCTCACACACACAAACACACAAACGCATGCCCCTTTCTTTTTATTTCTTAGGGCGCCCTGAGAGCCAGGCAGCCGCCCAGCGACCCACGTCCTGCGCCCCGGCACCTTCCGCTAAGGTGCCGCTCAGTAATAGACTGCGGGAAGAAACAGTACGGAATTGAATTAGGAGTAATTTATTTTTATAGAAACAGTACATCAAAGCACGGGGGAGATTATTACGGATCACGGGCAGCAAGGCGGAGGCAGATGACACATACAAAGTTCATGTCGCCTTAAGCAAAAGTTTAATCTTTTGATTAATTTATGTGGGGCGGCTGCATCCATCTTCCCCCCAGGACGGCGGCCGGCCAGGCCTTCTTTGCCGGCTCAAGCCACGGACACTGAAGCACAGGGGTCCACGGAGGGGGCCTGCGGGGTCGCCCCACCCTTGGTTATGAGAACCACGGCCGTCACCACCGAGGAGAGCTGGCTGCTCAGAGCCGCGAGTACCATCTTAAGGGACCTTTTCTACCGCGGTGAGAAGAAACGCGGAAAAGGACCGGCAAGCCAGAAATATTTTCTAACTTGTTGTAAAACCGACAAAAACAACAAGAACAACAAAAAACACTCATCCGTCTACCCGAGGCTTTTCCTTCCATGTTTGGCAAACCAAACCTGTGTTTGAATTCGCTGACGGGATACCGGAATCGGTTCTTTGGAAACCCCTTGGTTTTTGAACGGGGCCCCCTCCCAGGCTGGTGGTATTAATTTCATTTATTCAGAACAAGTCTCTCGGGAGCCGGAAGACCCCGTCGTCCCTCCCTCCCCACCTCTTCCTCCCTCCCTCTCTCTCTCTCTCTCTCTTTCTCTGTCTCTTTCTCTCTCCTCTCTCTCTGTCTGTGTCTCTGTCTCTCTCTTTTTCTCTTTCCTCTCTCTGTCTCTCTCTCTCCTCTCTGTCTCTCTCTCTCCTCTCTGTCTCTTTCCCTCTGTCTCTTTCTCTCTCTCTCCTCTCTCTCTGTCTGTGTCTCTGTCTCTCTCTCCTCTCTCTCTGTCTCCCCCTCTCTCTCCCCCTCTCTCTCTCCCTCTC
>VMDO01039503.1:0-12686 GCA_007922755.1 Pedetes capensis
GCCTTCTTCTTTGTTTCCAACCTTTGCATTCCAGTCACCAGTGATTACCAGTATGTCTTGATTGCATGTTTGATCTATTTCAGATTGCAGAAGCTGATAGAAGTCTTCCCTTTCTTCATTTGTGGCCTTAGTGGTGGGTGCATAAATTTGAATAATAGTCATATTAACTGGCCTTCCTTGTAGGCGTATGGATATTATTCTATCACTGACAACATTGTATTTCAGGGCAGATCTTGAAATGTCTTTTTTGATGATGAATGCAACCCCATTTCTCTTTAGTTTATCATTCCCAGCATAGTAGACCATATGACTGTCTGACTCAAAATGGCCTATGGCGGTCCATTTTAGCTCACTGATGCCTAGAACGTCAATGTTTATGCAGTCCATTTCTCTTTTAACAATTTCTAACTTGCCTAGATTCATACTACGTACATTCCATGTTCCAATTATTAATGGATGTTTACAGTTGTTCCTCCTCATTTTGAGTCGTGTCACATCATCACATTGAACACCCTGGGGTTTTACTCCATTTCTCTCATCACGGTAGACTCTACTTGGAGGAGGCAACTCTTCCCCAGTAGTCTTTTGAGTGCCTTCCAACCTGGGGGCCTCATTTTCCCGCACTATATCTGATAGTGTTTCTTTGCTATCCATAGGGTTTTCAATGGCTAGTTGTTTCGGGAGTGGCTTGCCAGGTCCTACTCCCTAGTCTGTCTTAGTCTGGAAGCTGAGCTGAAAACCTGTCCACCTTCGGTAACCTTGCTCATGTCTAAGGTTACAGTGGCAGAGCTCTCAGCCTCATCACAACACGACGCAAGCCCCCACGGCAAACTGACAGACATGTGGGGGCTCTGATGGTAAAATAATTAATAGAAGGATGCATATATAGCATAAGAAAAAGAGAAGGAGAATAGAAAGAGGGAAAAGAGTAAAACAAGGAAGGAAGCAAATAAAAATTAAAAAAAATAAAAAATCCCTCACGCATACACGCTCCCACCCACGTATAAAATCGCTTATAGTCAGGTGTGGTGGTATACACCTGCATTCCCAGCAGCTTGGGGGCGAAGGCAGGAGGATCACAAGCCCACGATCACAGGCAACCTGCGCAACCCAGAGAGACCCTGCGTCAAAAAGTAAAAATATGGGCTGGGGGCACAGCACAGCTTTCCGCCCACTTGGGAGAACCAAATCCTCTTGTGGGTGGGATGATATTCAATCTCCCCAGAGAGAGTTTGTAGTAGGTCTGCCATCCATGGCAATTGCGCTTGAAACTGTTCTTATTGTGTCTAATTGTCCCGCAAGACTCTGCCAGAAAGGAGCACTCTGTCTGCGTGGTGCTCAGCCTCCTCCGCAGACCTCACCTTTCTCCACAGTGCAGTGGGATGACTTAGGATCCCCTCTGGTGTGTCTGGGGTCCAGGCATATGTGTGCCCGTATGTCTGTGGAGATTGTGTCTGCATGACTGTCCCGCCACAACAGGAGAGAGGGAGCCAGCCGAGTTTCAGCTCTGGATGTGTACTGCTGGCACTGGTTTCCCACCACCACAACAGGAAGGGAGGGAGCGATTCCGTGCTGACTCACCCGAAAACTTGCAGTTTGTGTCCCTCGGGCAGGGTGATGGTGTGATGTGAAGGTTGCATGCTGTGTTGGGTCCGGCTCCCGTGGGTGTGTGGGCAAAGTCCCCTCCGAGTCTCCAGGATTCTATCCTGCCATCTGCGTGAAAGTTAAATGGCGGAATGGCAGTCCTGCCACTGACCTCTGTGTAATTCTTCCGAAGCCAAATGTTCGATTTCAGTGTCCATCCAGTTTCATCCTCTGTCTCCCAATCTAAACTATCACTGTTTCTATCTATTCAATGTGAGTTCTAAACCTCTCATCGAGGCTTCCCTTTACTCTGGGAGAGAAGGCGCGTGTTATCTGTCCACCATCTTGATTGTTCCCTGATGTGCCCTTAGATAGACATAAATTACTGTCCTTATTCCTGAATGAAAGGAACAAGCCTATCACATGAGGGACTAAAAGTATTTCAGGAAAAAAGCACATCTCTTTCGTAAAAGGCTATTTAAAACATATTCAGCTCCATGATAAATGAAGAAAGGATTGAGTTTTCCTAAGATTTTGCTTTACTTGGTTCTACAATGAACATCCATAGAAGCAACAGTCAAGAAATCAAAAGATGCATTGCACTGGGAGATGCTGTTTCAAAAGACCTCTTTAAAGTATTGAAAAGTAAAGATGTCACATTAAACATAAAGGTGTGCCTTACGCATACCATGGTATTTCCAGTCCCATCATATGCTTATGGAAGCTGGACAGTGATTAAGGGAGACATGAGAAGAACTGATGCTTTTGAATTGTGCTGTAGACAAATATTGAATATACCAATGACTGCCAAAAGAACCAACAGATCTGTCCTAAAAGAAGTGCAACCATAGTGCTCCTTGGAAGCAAGGGTGTCTAGACTATGTCTTACATACTTTGGACATGTTGTCAAGACTGGCATGTCAATGAGAAAAAGGAAGACTCAACTACATAGATTAACACAGTGTCTGCAACAATGAGCTTAAACAGAAAATATTGTGTGTATGGTACAGTGTCCAGGAGTGTTTTGTTCTGTTGTACACAGGGTTGCTATGAGTTGGACCCAATTCAATGGCACCTAACAACAACAACAACAAGAAAAACATCTTCATAGAAAATCCTTATTTTTCAAATGTAAGAGAAGGCCTAACTGTACAATGAATCTGTGTCTGACCTCAGAGTTGGGTTACCAAAAGGAAAGGAACATATTAGAGCCTCAAACTACCTAGATTTGGGTGAAGATTTAATTTAAGAATATAAAATACTTTAAAATATACCCACAAACTTGATAAGAGTAAACCAATTCTATGGAAAAGGGCCCATCAAAAGATATAATGTATAATATGATACATTTCATATAAAACTTTTGAATGAGATTAAAAAATATGATGTTTTCATTGAATGTATTTATTTATAGTACATTTGAAAAACACAAATGGGAAAATATATGCAGAAAATTCAAAAGAGTAGCTGCTTTTAGGAAGGGAAAAAAGATAAATTATTTTTGGTGGTAAATACATGGGTGCTTAGTATAATTTTTCTGTACCTTGTGTTTGAAATTTTTTACAACTATATATGTTGACTATATAAGTTAAAATATATATGGACCTTGTACACATCTAAAGGATGGCCCTTTATAGGATCTCTCTCTGGAAGATAAGAAGAAAGAGAGAAAAGAAGAGTAAAATAACTGTCTTTTAAGAACATGAAATTTCAGCTTCCTTCATTGTTTCTCTTTGTAATTCAAAATTCAGAACTTGGCTACAGGATTGTACTAATATACAGGAAAAACTGATAAGTACAGTCTTAAGCAGAGTAGAAATGTGTTTTGGTTAATCCTTAGGGACTCTACTATGAAAAGAAAAAGGAGGAGAATGAAGATTGCAAGAATACAACAAACTCTTGTAAAATCATTAATAGTGTTTCTAGAAGTATGAGAATAGATGACTGTTCAGAATATTTCCTCGTTTCTTGCCAAGGAGAAGGGTGTTTTATGCTGTTGGGCTAGAGTGTTTTAACAAAACCACAGTTTAACTGGAGGTCTTTATGCTTATACAACATTCTCTCCTTCAAAAAGAAAGAAGGCAGCCGGGCACGGTGGCACATGCCTATAATCCCAGCGGTTCGGGAGGCGGAGGTGGGAGGATCGCAAATTTGAGACCAGAGGCAGTCTGTAACTTAGTGAGACCCTGTTTCAAAAAGTAAAAAAAAAAAAAAAAAAAAAAAAAAAAGAGCTGGGGGCGCAGCTCAGTGGTCCAGCACTTGCAGAGCATGCAGGCGCGAGGCCCTGGGTTCAACCCCCAGTACCGCCAAAAAAAAAAAAAAAAAAAAGGCATTGTGTTTTATTTTAATTAAGAAAAAACAAAAAGAAACACCCTGGGTAGACTTGAGTGATGGATATGATTATTTCTATCAAGATATTTCATTAATGCAAGGAGAAGAATCCCACTATTCCTGAGCAACATCCTTTCTGAGGAACAGAGGAACAAAGGACCTAGAGCTGGTGTATTAAAACCCTTTCTGAGTGAGTCTCATTATTTTAAATAAAAGCATTGCCCCTTAGCTTAACTAGGTGTCTGGCATGAAGTGAAGTAGAAACCCAACTAGTATTACTAGGAAAAATGATACTGAAAAATATCAAGATCATATTAGATTACTTTAGTTACATTGTTAAATTGATAACCCTGAGAGAAAAAAACAGCAGAATGCCATAGTTCATTACATTGTTGCCATTAAGTAAACATCTATCTCAAGAGCGTTGGCTCCTGAAGGAAGTTACTCTGACTTTAGGCATCTTAACAGGGGCTGAAATTTTCATATTTTTTGCTCCTCCAATATCTGTCATGTGCAAAGAATAAAATACAGGTTTAAATTATTTTGTAATATTTGTATGCATTACTTGGTAGTAAGAAACAAGGTGCTTTTTAATTTAAATTTACAAGTGTAATTCTAAAACTTGCTGATATATTTTTAAAGTTTAATTACTAATGCCACATTCTGTTTTCACCAAAAATTTCAAAAGCACAAAGCCACCACAAAAGACATGAGAAAGCCCTTGATGTATTTTGAGGAAGCCAAGTTCTATAATTTCTTGTTAAAGTTTTGTGAGGTGAAGTTGGCCAAACACAGATATTTCCAGAGATGGGAAGTTGGCAGAACTGATGCACACTGACATTTTACTAATGAAAAAATAAACCAGTTCAAGTGTTTGGAAAGTAAACAATGTGTGTTTGTGTGTCATTATCTGTTAATGATCCAAGCAGTATAATCAGAAACTACAAATTACTTTCACCGCTTAAGGAGTAGGTGATTTTCTTAAATGGTATTTGTGACATTGTAGGAGCTATTTAGTTTAGAAAGTTTTCTCCTACTTTACAATGTGAATGTATAAGAATATGGAATTTGAAAAGTAAAAAGTAAAATGGATAGATGCTAACAACTAAACATTAAACTTTACATAATTGTAACATAGTACATCTTTCCAAGTATTCTGAGAAATGAAATGAAAAAAAACCTTATTTGTATGGATGTAATTCAGTGTGTTCCTTTAGGTACAATTTAATGCTCCTATGTAGTTCATCCATAGGGTGTAGTCCTTTACAGTTATTTGAACACAACTTTGCAAATTTGAAAAAGCAGCTTTGGAAGGCATGCATGTGATAAGACAGAAACAAACTAACTTTAAAAAAAAAATAAAAAGACATACTGAAAGTAGAATATATGATGACAACTTCAGGGACACTTTAAACTGTCCTTAAAATTCTAAGACATGTTTCTATTTGTTAACAGCAGCAGAACACATGTAACAGATTTTCCTTCATTTCAAATAATTTTAGTGATAGACACACATATATTGTCCTTGAAAATTCATATGACATTTCACTCTGCATTTTCAGAGTTAGCTATGCCTAATTATATAAACATTATTTCATCTTTTGGAAAGCATCAATAATAAAGCACTAGTTTTTTCCCCAGTGGATTGATATTGGCTCTATGTAATATGAAAATTATCCTTAACTAATATATTTGTGGCTTTAAATTAATTATAGGACAATGGAGCTTAATTAACCATGGTTTCCCTTTTTAGAAAACACAACTATTCATGGGGGGTGAATAGCTTGACATCACTCAACACACAATTTGGGGAGGAAAAAATGAGTGCATATTAACTGTGTACCTCATTCCAGTCTTTCAACAATAAAGGAGAAACATGGTCACGGATTTAACTGACCAGCACTACAAATCCACAGAACTGAAAATTTATTAGAACCAAGAAAGTTACCAACCCAGGACATTTAGACAATCCAGTGGACTTGATGACCCTTTCAGTATTTTCAGAGAGCTTATCACCTATGCTCTTGACCGGGATATGTAAAGTAGAATGAAAATTGTTATTCTTTCTTTCTGGAGTCCATTCAGAAATCTGGAGGAGAATTATCTAGAAATTTCTACAGGCAGAAAGTTTCAAGTTTCTTTGTCTGGAGCAGAATTTGGAGAATAAACTAACCTGTTTCCATTTCATGATTTAAAATCACAGAATGCAATTGTTCTAGGTATATTGCCTACCTCTGCTAAGAAGAAATGAAGAGAAATGCAAAGCACATGAGAGAGTTACAAACTGGCTCTAGTCAGGAAATATTACTAAAGTATCTGCATTACATGTAGCATCATACAAGAAAGATGCTAAAAGAAAGTGTGATCTGACTGCAGAATGAAAGTATTATTGTAATGTCAGATGTGGCTGTAGTAGACAAAATCAAAACCATAACATTCCATACAAATCCTGCAAAAATTTGGATTATACCCCAAGAACAATGGAAAAAATTTTAAAAGATTTTTAAATGTGGGTGAAATGAACAAACATAAAATCATTACTTTTATGTGGAGAAGTGTTTGGAAAGCAGTTAGACTGGGTGAAGGGAGAATATGATATAACTATTACTACCAGATTCAAAGTATGAAATAATACTCACATTGGCCAAGATGGTAGCAGTAAACATGAGAGGAGGGGAAATATTTTACATTTGTTTCAGAAAGTGTTTCTCCATTTTATTTATAATTATTGCATTTAGATATTTCAATAGTCTCCTTTCTCTGAAGTTTTACTATAAAGATGAAGGTATGTTATTTTATATACAATATGTATATCTGTTATTCATACCTAAAAATGTAAATTCCCCTCCAAAAGCCAATTTTAATCCACTTGAGTGTAATATATAAGTTTCATAGCATAAGTGTTTTAGGAATTGTACTTCAACAGAGCATAGTAGTCATTTGGACATAGGAGAAGAAAAAGAAAGAAGTATCAAACTTCCAAATTGCATGCTGTGATGATATCCTCTTTGAGAAACTAAAGCTGGAAATGGACCAGATTTGAGTGAAGTGTAACAAGCTCACAGAGTTTTTTTTTAGCATATCAAATGTGAATTGCTATTGAGAACTCCAGACATAGGAGATTTAATTCCTCTTGGTTTCTGGTCCAAGTAGAGAGGCAGCAGAGTGATGATACCTCTGTACATTATGCATTTCTGAAGGTAACTCATGTCTTCTCACTTATAAAATCTGGTAATGGAGGACTATGCAATCCTGTCAATGCTGGAGGATTTAGACCTAGGGAGAGCAAGGAGAATGTCCTGAATGGAATGTTCACAGAGTCTGAGCGAGTAAGTGACACTCCAAGGAGATCTGTGATCAGAAACATTTTCTTTCCTTTCAATGGTCTTGACCGAATTTTTGAGCTGATGAGACAAATGAATTAAATAGTAAAATCTTTATTTATGTTTTTTCTTTGTGTAGAATAGTAAAAAGTTTGTAAAGTCTGCACATCAATGCTGCGGAAAGGATACAAAATTAAAGCATCTTGACAGGAGTTTTGTCCTTGTAAAACTTTCAGCAAAGAATGCAGAATAAATTTAATTTGGTAAGGAAAATTACCACGTAAGTTAAAATCTAATAAAGGAGAAGGAAAAAGAAAAAAAAGGAATAAATTGGCAAAGAAAAGAAAGAATATACAATGCAAAAGAAAATTAACATGATAAAATAAATAATAAATACAAAATATAAAATAAAGACAGTTTAAAATTATAATTTTTAAATTACTACTACATACCCTACTACATTTAAATTACTACTACATACCATTTGGGCTGGGATTTAGCTCATTTGGTAGAATGCTGCTCCGCACTTTCTGAGGATCCAGGTTCAACCCTCAACACTGCAAAAATGGGAGATTGTTGTTGTTGTTGTTGTTGTTATTAAGTGCCATAAAAAAAGGGAGAAGGATGAGGCAATACGTGCCTGACGCAACACCAAAATAATCAGTCATTGAAAACCCTGAGTGTCACTATGAGTCGGACACAACTCGATGGCACCTAACAAAAACAACAACAAAAACAATACCCCAAAGATGATCTTTTGGGTACTTTCCAGCTGTTAGCTCTTATAAACAATGCTCCCACTGTCCATCCAAATTAAAAAGGATACACAAGGTAATTGTTAAATAGTCTACAACAATTGCAGCATGCATTGAGGATGAATCTCACAGATAAAAGACATCCATCAAGGATGAATTTCACAGATTTAAAAAGTCAGAAAAGAGAATATATGTTTAATAAATACACATATATGTGCATATATACACGTTTAAAAACAGACAGAACAATTCATGAACACAGAAGTCAATAAAATGGATATTTGGGTGGGGGGAGTTGACTAGGAAAGGACACTAAGGAGAATTGGTGATTTTTTGCAAAAGGAATCCATACCTTTTCTAGGTGCCATGGCACAGGTTTGTAATACCAGTTACTTGGGAGCCTGAAGTGGGAGGATCGTGAGTTCAAAACCAGAAGCAGCCTGTGAAATAAAAAATCAAAAGAGGGCTAAGGGTACGGCTCAGTGGTAGAGCACTTATCTAGCATGTGCAAGACCCTGAGTTCAAACCCCGAGTACTGGAAAATGAAAAGGAGGTGTGTTGGGGAGAAAAGCCACTTCTATCATGTTTAAATAAAAGGTCGTAGAATTTTATCACCTGTTGGGCATTACATGTAATTCTTCTATGAGATTCTTATGCATGTATATCTTTGATGAATATATAATTAAATTATAATCTTAACATACAATTTTTTAAAGTTAAAAATATAATTTTAAATATTATAAAATAAAATATATTTTAAAAGTTTAAAGTACCACTTTTATAAAAATAAAAACAGAATCAATGATTTAACCTAACCATAAATATGATAATGCTAGTATTTGAGGAACAGCAATTTATATAGGTCACCAAAAAAGGCAGTCAAGTACTATATTTCCTTGCTTTTTACTTTTAATGAGACACTTTTTAATGTTCTATAGGACAAAAAAATCCCATAATAGTTTGAAAAGCTCACATTTCTATGCTCAAGATATGGGAAAAAGAAGTTGCTAACATTTTTGAATCATTTATTGCTTAAGAATGTGAAATAAAACTATTAAATTTATAATTTAAAAATTTTCAAATAATGATAAGTATCTCACACACTTTGCAGAAAGAAGCATAAAGTTACTAGTTACTTGGTAAAACATTTTTTCTTTGCACTATGACTAAAATGTACGAAGATTTTAAATAGAAGCATAAGAAATTAAGAAGCAATACCAGAAGAATGCAAAGGTATGATACTAAAGCAGCAAGCAGTCTGCTATTGGTGAATTGGGAATCACTGATAGTGAAAAGCTAAAGCACAATTTTGGAGGTGGCTTTTCTCTGTGGGTTCTTCATTTTACATAGGAAAGGGAGACACACTGCATCAACTTGAAAGTTCTAAGATATCAGACTCCAAATAAATATTGCATACTTGAAGTTGAAAAATAGGAGAAAAAAATCAATATAAATGGCAGAATGGACTCATTGCTAACTACCTTTATTTGCAGTACCAATTACAGTGAGTCATCCTTACCTGTGGGCTCTAAATCTATGGATTCAACCAACCTAGAACAGAAAATGTAGCTACGCCTACAGTGGTTGCATCTGTAGAGAACATGTACAGACTTAACAGCCTTATTTTTTCTTCTAATTGCTTCCTAAACAACATACCATAACTATTTACATAACACTTACATTTTATCAACTATTATAAGTAATTTAGAGATTATTTAAAGTATCTGGGGGAAGTGCATATTTTTATGCAAGTACTTTTCCATTTCTCATACAGGATCAGAGCATTCAGATTTTGATATCTGGGAGGGTTATGATAATAATCCCTCATGGATAAAGAAGATGGTAAGTGTATTTCAAAGGGATGGCTGTAAAATTCATATAGAAAGTATAATCCAGCAATATAATGCTTTTTCCTTTTTCATTTTTATTTGTTATTTTTAATAACAAGATTCCTTATCTCTGGCTTTTCTGGAGTGTGATTGACAAAAATTGTATATGTCAAAGATGCACATGTTTTGACAGATGAATATATGGTGAAATTAAGCACAGTTAAGCTAATTATCATATCTAGCACCTCTCATATTTGAGTGTGTGTGTGTGTGTGTGTGTGTGTGTGTGTGTGTGTGTGTGTGGTCGCACTTAAGATCTATCCTTGGTACATTTCAAGTATGTAATACATTTTTATTAACCACTGTCACAGCCATCATATTGTTAAGATCTCCAGAACTTATTCATAACTGCAGGTTTTTACTCTTTGATCAATATGTCCATTTCCCCCACCCCTAACCCATGACACTTCTACTTTGTTTCTATGAGTTATGTTCTTTGGAGTCAGGAGATTCTACACAAAATAAGATCATGTATATTTTCTTTCTGTTTCTACCTTATTTTATTTGGCACAATGTTCTCCAGGTTAATCTATGTTGTTTCTAATATGAGGATTACCTTAAAGGCTGAATAATGTTCTATTTTATATACATTTAGCACATTTTCTTTATACATTCACACACCGGTGGACATTTAGGTTTTTTTCCGTATCTTCAATTTTGTGAATAATGCTGCAATGAACATAGGGGGACAGATATCTCCTAGCGACAGTGATTTCATTTCCTTTGAATAGAATATACAGAGGCAGAATTTCTGGATCATATTATAGTTCTACTTTTAATTTTTTTGAGGAATATCCATACTGTTTTCCATGATGTCTATGCCAATGTGCATGTCCAACAATAATGTGGAAGTTTCTCTTTTCTGGATAACGTAGCCAATACTTTTTATCTTTTGACTCTTTGGCAATCCCACCTAATAGTTGTGAGGTGACATCTCATTGTGGGCTTTCATTTGTTGGGTTTTTGCAATACTGAGGGGTTGGAACCAGGATCTTGTGCATAACAAGCAAGTGCTCTACCACTGAGCTGCATCTGCAATCCTCTCATTTTTTAATTATATTCTGAGACAGGCTCTAGCTAACTTCCACAAGCTGCATTTTACCTCAAATTTGTGATCCTCCTGCTTGAGCCTCCTGAGTCACTAGGATTACAGGTGTATGCCATGGGGTCTGGCTTCCCATTGTGGTTTAGATGTGCATTTCTTTCCTTGATGATCAGTGATGTTGATCACCTTTTCACATACTTATTTTCCATTTTATGCCTGATTTGGAACTACCTATCCAAGCCCTTTGCCTACTTTTTAAGCAGGCTGTTTTGATGCTTTTGATTTGTGTGAATTCCATATATACTTCAGATGTTGAGCTTTAAATAGATATGTGACTTGCAAATATTTTCTTCCATTCCATGAGTTGTATTTTCATTTTCTTGATCATTTTGCTTGCTATGTAGAAACTTTCCAAGTTTATGAGGTCCTTCTTGAGTATTTTTCCATTCGTAGCTTGTTTTGAGTGTCATATCTAAAGAGTCATTTCAAAACCAATTAGATTTTTCCTCTTTTAATAACTTCCTTGAATCCTCAGTTGTTTCAGAGTACGTTATTTAATTGACAGTCATAATTTTCCAGTTTTTCTCCCACTAATGATTTCTAACCCCCACACATCTGTCAGTTTGCTGCATTGTGGGGGCTTGCGTGGTGCGATGAGGCTGAGAACTCTGCCACTGTAACCTCGGACATGAGCAAGGTTACGCATGGTGGACAGGTTTTCAGATGAGCTTCCAGACTAAGACAGACTAGGGAGTAGAACCTGGCGAGCCACTCCCAAAAACCCTATGGATAACAAAGAAACACTGTCAGATACAGTGCCGGAAAATGAGGCCCCCAGGTTGGAAGCCACTCAAAAGACTATTGGGGAAGAGTTGCCTCCTCCAAGTAGAGTCTACCAGGATGACAGAAATGGAGTAAAGCCCCAGGGTGCTCAACTTGCTGATGTGGTACAACTCAAAATGAGGAGAAACAACTGTAAATATCCATTAATAATTGGAACATGAAATGTACCTAGTATGAATCTAGGCAAATTAGAAATTATTAAAAGAGAAATGGAGTGCATAAACATTGACATATCAGGATCAGTGAGCTAAAATGGACTGGCATAGGCCATTTTGTGTCAGACAATCATATGGTCTACTATGCTGGGAATGATAAACTAAAGACAAATGGGGTTACATTCATCATCAAAAAAGACATTTCAAGATCTGTCATGAAATACAATGTTGTCAGTGATAGAAAAATATCCATACGCCTACAAGGAAGGCCAGTTACTATGACTATTATTAAAATTTATGCACCCACCACTAAGACCACAAATGAAGAAAGAGAAGACTTTTACCAGCTTCTGCTATCTGAAATAGATCAAACATGCAATTAAGACATACTGATAATCACTGGTGACTGGAATGCAAAGGTTGGAAACAAACAAGAAGGCTCAGTAGTTGGAAAATATGGTCTTGGTGACAGAAATGAAGCTGGAGATCGCATGATAGAATTTTGTCAGACCAATGACCTTTTCATTGCAAATACATTTTTTCAACATCATAAATGGAGACTATACACATGGACTTCACCAGATGGAACATACAGGAATCAAATTGACTGCATAAGTGGAAAGAGACAATGGAAAACCTCTATACCAAATGTCAAAACAAGTCCAGGTGCTGACTGTGGATCAGACCATCAACTTCTCATATGCAAGTTCAAACTGCAGCTGAAGAAAATTAGAACAAGTATACGAGAGCCACGGTGTGAC
>VMDO01039504.1:0-12638 GCA_007922755.1 Pedetes capensis
TCTACTCACCAGTAACTACTTTCTACTGTATTTCCTTCATTAAATGCAAATACATGTTAATGTTTGTGTTCATACCTTTATAGTATTATTCATTTAGAATAAGAATAGAAGATTTAGATCATACTCAAATTGCCCTTACAACATAGAACCCTAGTAGATTTGAGAAGTATTTTATAGATTGGTCTCCAAAGATTTTATGACCTTTGCATGATAATCAGTTCATTGATTTGTTTTTATCTCTAAGTTTAACAAATTCTCCTCCTTTAGGGGAAGAATTTAATCCCAAACTTGTTTTACAAATTTTTAGTGTGATAATTAAAACTCACGTAAAAGCTACTGCAGATGTCAATTGAACATGCACAGTGGTGCTTGAGGTATTCTCCAAATTGGAATACAGGACATAATCCATCTTATATATCACCACATGAAATAATTATTTCTGATTTAATGAGACCTTAACACACATTATTTCCTTTCTCTTACTATTGCAAGTGAACTCTTCTACAACTACTGAGTTTGACAAAATTCTCTTTGAAATATGATCCGCCTTTTCATCTAAAAAGAGGAAAAAAGTGTAAGTGTTATATGCCTGGTATGCAAAAATCAGAGGAATACAACTTTTTTTATTTCAGCCCTGTTCCTTGGCCACCATTCCTTGTCCCCTTGTACAGAAGGAATAAATGAGCCTCACCTATTTTAAGACCAAAGGTCAGTGAATAAGGGAGATAGAAGAAGAACTGATATTTTTTAATTATGGTGCTGAAGGTAAATATTGACTATACCATGGACTGCCAAAATGAACCAACAGATCCATCCTGGAGGAAGTGTAACCTCAGTGCTCCTTAAAAAGCAAAGATGGCTAGACCATGTTTTATGTATTTTGGACATGTTGTCAGGAAGGACCAATTCCTGGAAGACATCATGCTTGGGAGAGTGGCAGGTCAGTGATAAAAAGGTAGGTAAACTCTGGGCCTCACATGTGTTAGGCAAGTATTCCACCACTGAGCTTCATCCATAACCTTCTTTTCTTGGACTAATTTTTATCTTGCTACAGGGTATCACTAAGTTGTGCAGGCTGCCTCTGGCCTGGAACTTGCAATCCTCCTGCTTCCTCTTCCTGAATCACTTGGATTATCACCATGTGCCACTATGTCCAGCTATATATTACATTTAAATAATGATTAAAAGGTAGACTCTTTCTCCAGACAGATAAATACTTAGATAAAATATCTCTCCCAAACTGACAACATTCATTTCTATTTAACTGACAAGGAACTAGGCACAAACTGTTCTATAAACTGTGCATGGTTACACATACTATTTGATTCAAATTTGGTCTTCTTCCATCTTTCAGTTATACCTTCTACACTGCTAACAGGGAATGGCCAATTCCTAGACTTCACAGTATAAGTAATTACACTCACTAAGTGTGAAGTCACTAAATCTGTGATTTGTACATTGTTTAATTCAATGAATGCCTAAAGTGACAAGATATACGCTCTGTCAGCTTTGGAACTCTTAAGGTATCTTGCTTATTACTCCTATTGTGAGTGTGGCTCATTACATAATTTTTGGCACATATTCATTACTTTCCTTCATGGGAAGAATGCATTCCTGTGTTTCACTGAGAGTATGCATAGATGTATAACTAGCCTTGGACAATATGATGCTCGTGGTTATGATTTAAATAGAGGCTTCAGATGGACTTATTCAGATGTGCTTCTTCCCTAAGGCTTCTGCTATTGATATGAAAAGAATATGGTACAGACCATGGAATAAACTCAGTTAAACTATAATTAAATACAAGACAGAAGTATGTCTCAAAAAGAATTAGAGGCAGAATTTTAGTATATGGAATTGGTTATGATAAAACACATAAAAATCTTACTAACTTTTTGAGAATGCTCCATTTGCAAATGTACCATTCCTCTGATCTAAAGAGCTGAACATATTCAAGTCATGAAAATATCTGTGGTCTCTTGACTTTCAATAGACAGGTTTGGTGTTGTTGTTAGGCGCCGTCGAGTCGGTCTCCGACTCATAGCGACCCTCTGTACAACAGGGGAAACACTATTGTCAGTGCTTCTCTGCTGGTCATAGGGTTTTCAATGGCAGATTGATTTTTGGGAGGGGGTTGCCAGGTCCTTCTCCCAAGCCTACAGCTTCTGGTGTTCCCAGGCGGTCTCCCATCCAGGTACTAACCAGGCCCGACCCTGCTTAGCTTCGGAGATCTGACGGGATCGGATGCCACAGGGCTACAGCTGCAGGCTCAATAGACAGGAAGGAGGTTGAAAAATCAGCTCACCTATCACAAAAGAATATGATTCATAGCCTCTTTAAAAGTGACCCAGTAGGATTATGGCAAGGTAACATTGTTCCATAATAGCATAATAAAAACTTACAGGAAAATTAATAAATTATAAACTGATGAATCATTCCAAAAAGCAGAAGTGAGACTTAACTAAAGAAACTTTCCTGCCCTAAAGGTAATTTCAAGTAATCTTCTATGGCAAAAGAGAATTATCTGGTTTTAGTCTTCTATCTACTTTCTACATCTGTTGCCTTATAATTCTTTGCGGGTTGGTTTTAATAGTTACCTTTCTCCAATGTCAGTAAGTACATCTCTTAGAGAATATGCCTATTTATAGATTTTATGTATTGTCATTATAAGAATACTTAACTAACAATCAGTTTTTACCTTCAAATCCAGATATATAATTTGCCCTTACTAATCTCATAGGAATATGGTTTTAAATTACACTTATTAAATTTCTTTATAACTACTGGATATGTATTTACCACATATTTTAAAATATTCATTTAGCATTTTGTAGAATGACTACTGTTATTTAAATTAATTAAAATAAGTGATTGATATATAAAGCAGCAGGGGAATTAGAAACAAGTCTTTTAACCTTGCAATACTTTTGCTACAGTGATGTTCACAACGTAGCATTAAGATTTTATAAGTGAAACAGATTGAAATTAGAACATTATTTAGTCAATGTTAGGTGTCTAAGAGTCAGATTTTACACTAACTCAAATCTTTTGACTTCTCATGTTTTAGAAATAATAGAAGTGTAACAATTATAATGTCATTGTTGTTTGATGCTGTCAAGTCGATGTCCAACTCATAGTGACCCTATGTACAACAGACAAAATGCTATTGTTCTTCTCTGCTATTCATACAGTTTTTAATGGCTGATTGTTTTCTGGGAGTGTGCTGTTGGGTCCTTCTCCCAAGCCTACAGCACCTAGTATTCACAGGTGGTCTCCCATCCAAGTAATAAGCAGGCCTGATCCTGCTTATCTTTCAAGATCTGACAGGATCAGATGCCACAGAGGTACAGCTGCTGGCAACAATTATAATAGACACAGGGAAAGTTTTGGGGTAAATTATAAAGCTTTATTTTTAGTACCTCTTCAACTAGCAAACACATTTCCATCCTAGTCATGGCTCATAGTTATTTGAATTTTGACATTACATGAAAGTGTCCATTTGATTTTATTTTCATGATGCCTTAAATTTCTTACCATATGAATCAGTGAATAATGTATGTGTAATATAGATAGTTTTGCCAGATTTGATGTGTGAACTAAGGCATATAAATATAATTCTAGCCTCTAAAATAAATAATTGACATTTATAAACATTGGGTTACTATTTGGGAATTTTACAGTGTAAGTGGGGGATTCATTGTAATTATATCTTATTAGTATGGCAGATCATCAGTGCATATTGCTCAACTAAAGGAAAGAATCTTCTTAAAGTCTGACAACAACAACAACAAGGTAATAGTAAGTACATTATTTTTAGTATATACTGTACATATTTATAGAGGGAAGCATGTACTTTGGGAATTGGTTAAGTATATAATTTGTTGTTGTTAAGTGCCATCAAGTTGGGTCCAACTCATAGTGACCCTCATAAGGTTTTCTTTTTTCTCTCTCACTTTGATGATGATGATGGGGTACAGAGAAATACAACATTGGCTTTTTCCATTATGCATCCTTTACATCTCTTCTGGCAACACTTTCATCAATGTTTCATCAATCATTATGGAGATTTATGGCTAATATGTAGTAAAACTCAAATGCATATTTGGGCTATACTCCTCTATTTTTCCAAAGAACTCATGAAGTTGTGCTGTTTATATTGAGGTTGTCCTCTCCTCATTCATTCCTCCACATTGACCCTCTTCCTCTTCCCATTTTCCACACTTTTTGCTTCCTTCTTCTAGTTCCCTCCCTCCTTCTTTCTACTATTTATATTGTCCCTCTTTGGTACGTTGAATTGTACATTTTTATATGTCAATTTATGTATAGGTTTTTTCTTCCTTTAAGTATGATTAATATCCCACATTTGAGTGAGAACATATGGCATTTATCTTTTTGAGCTTGTATTTCTTCACTTAAGATGATGTTCTCCATTTCCATCCACTTTGCTGCAAATGACATTAATTCATCTTTTCATTTCTGAGTAGTATTCCATTGTGTATATGTACCATAGATTTTATCCATTCTTCTGTTGATGGACACCTTGTTTGGTTCCATATTCTTGCTATTGTGAAAAGTCCTGCATTGAATATGGAGTTATAGGTGTCTCTGTGGTATGACTGGTCTCCCTTTGGGTATAATCACAGTAGTGGTATAGCTGGCTTATATGGTAGTTCTATTCTAGTTTTATAAGGTATTTCCATATTGATTTCCAAAGTGGTTGAACCAATTTACAGTCCCACCAAGAGTTTCAGGATGTTCTTTTTTTCTGTACAATCTTGCTACTATTTGTTATTATTTGTTTTGTTGATCTTGACCATTCTTATTGGAGTTAGGTAGAATCTCAGAGTTGTTCTGATTTGCATTTCCCCAAAGACTAGGGATATTGAGTATTTTTTCATGTGCTTCATAGCCTTACGAACTTCTTCATTTGAGAACTGTCTGTTCAGTTCCTTTGCCCACTTGTGTATTGGATTATTTATTCTCCAGGGATTTGCTTTCTTGAGTTCTTTATAAATTCTAGAAATTAGTCCTCTGTCATATGTGTAGGGTGTGAAGACCGTCTCCCATTCAGTGAGACTGTTGATCATTTCCTTTGCTGTACAGAAGCATTTTAATTTCATGTTATCTCATTTGTCCTCATAAGGCTTTCAATGGATAATTATTTTGAGATTCCCTTGTGAGTGGATTGCCACATCATTTTCCTGTTCATATTATAATACTGGTGTCTAATACTCAATTGGCTAGAATGCTAAATACTGAGGAATCAAAAGTTGACAGTCTTAGAAAAGCATTGTTGCCAAGAAAGAATGAATCAAGTTGAAAACAGGAACTATCAAAGGGAAGGAATTTGTGAAAAGTAAAAAAGAAAGAAATGGTGAAAATTGGAAAGGAAACGATACTAAATTAGAAGGCATACCAACATCACTGATCCCATAAGAGTGAACTATCAGTGAAAAAACTCTGTTTCACTTTATTAACAGATGAGGACACTCTCAATGTAAGAAACCCAGGGACATACCAAGTCTCTCACCTCAGTTATTAAACTGTCATTTTCTACTGCTAGAAATTGCCTAGAAAATGTATTGTCATTGTTGTTAGGTACCGTTGAGTCATGTCCAACTCATAGTGACCCTTATAGGGTTTTCCATTGCTGATTGTTTTGGGATTGCCATGGGAGTGAATTGCCATGTCCTTCTCCCATGTTTGTGGTGCTGGAAATAGAACTCAGGATCTCAGAGACTGCAGAGCAGCCCTCTACCAACAGAGCTAAACCCCAGTCTGGAAAACACAGACATTTAAAACTGAACAAAAATTGAAAGTAACAAGTCTACTGGAAGAAGAAAACAGAAAATGAGAATTAAAACACTTCATAGGACTTGAGAGTAGAGCAGTAGTTACCTTAGCCTGGGGGGAAGAAGTCAAGTGTTGGGAATTGGTACCATGCTATAGTTAGGGAAGAACAGGAAATTTTGGTATGTTAGCACATAGTGGGATGAGTCTAGATGATAATAACATACAGTATCTTTCAAAAAGCCAGAAAAAGGAATTTTGAGGGTTTTTCCATATGGAATGACAAATGTTAAATATCTAAAGGGATAGTTATATTCAACCTGATTTGACCATTGTGGAATATATGCACCTATTGAAACATCACACAGCAAAAGTTAATATGTATGATTTTTAAGCTTTTATATATCACTTAAATTTTAAATTTAATTAAAAAAGAAAAAAGAGAAATAAATCATTTTACTCAAAGAAAATATCATCAAGCCAAAAAAAGCAAGATAACACAACAGCAAAACTTCTAGCAATAACCATGAAGACATAACTTATAACAAACAGAGGAAAGATCTTATGAATTAAATGTTTTGAAATGAAGAAAAAAATGCATAGGTTTATTAAATTAAAGGATAAATTTAAGAAAAAGCTGCAAATGACAATTTTGTACACTCTGAGAAAAGGAGAATATTAATTCTGTAATAAAGCATAAAATGCAATGTGAGAGAAAATCTACTGAAAGACAATGGGAAGTAGGAAGAAAAGAGTGACAAAGCAAAATTAAAATGAACTCATGAAAGAAGTAAGATATATAAGTTGGAAAGTGATAGATACCAAAAAATGACAAAGACTCACAGAGGTGTAATTGATTTGTTATAGAAGAAATATAATGGACTGAGTGCCATTATCTATGCCTATAATCCCAGTGACATTGGAGGTGGAAGCAGGAGGATCTCAAGTTTGAAGCCAGAAGCAGACTATAGAACTTAGTGAGACACTGTGTCAAAATAAATAATAATAATAATAAAATAAAAATAACAAGTGGGTGCAGCACAGAGGTAGGACATTTGCCTAGCATGTGAGAAGTCTAGGGTTCAACTTCTCAGTACTGCAAAAATTTAAAGAAAAAGAAAAAAAGAGAATTTAATTATATTTACTATTATAATTCAAGAAACTCTCCATTAAAAAGTCACAATGAAAAGCATGTCAAAATGAATCACATTAAGATGTACATTAAAAATAAAAAAATCAGAATTTATACAGCAAAAGGACTCATTATTGAAAAGAATGACATAGAACATTTAATGTCAAATATAATTGCCAGAAAAATTATTGGACTCTAAATATAAGACACAATACTTATTGGACCCTAAATGTAAGAGAGATAAAATTATGTAAGTCTCCAGGCAAAAAAACCAAAAAGCCATTTACAAAGAAATGTAAACCAGATTTACCAAATTTCTAGAAAGCAGCATATACAGCAAGAATAGAGTGAAATCAAAAACAGATACAAGCAAACAAAACTTAGACTCAAAGTGCTAAACAAAGATTTTCAAACCAGTCAGACTAACGATATATCAAGGCAACAGAAATGAAAGAACAAAGAGATGATTGAATTTAGAAGCCTTTCTAGAGAAATCTACTAGAGGATGAACTTTATCTCTATAAGATTATTAACAAAATAATTGATGATAAGAAAATGAATATATTTATCTATAAGTGGAAATTTAAAGATGATGACACAAGTGAAAGAAATGTAAAAAGTTCTTGCACAGTAGAAATAAGGGAATGTTTAGACAGGAAAAGATTTGAATAGGAAAGGAGAAAATAGAATAAGCCCATTGATAGTAATTTAGATAATATGTAAAAATCCATGATAAAGCCTAAGTAAGACAATCAAAATAAAAACATAAGCAAGAGAAATAGAGGATGAAGGGGATTCTAAACAGTTTTTATGTAAACAAAGAAGAAAATGACATCAAGATTGGAAAAAGATTCATTAACAACCTGCGTTTTGCAGATAACATATCTGCTTGCTGAAAGTGAAGAGGATTTGAAATATTTATTGATGAAGATCAAAGAACATAGCCTTCAGTATGGATTGTGCATCAACATCAACAAAACAAAAATCTTTACAACTGGGTCAATAAGCAACTTCATGATAAATGGAGAAAAGATTGAGGTTGTCCAAGATTTTGCTTTACTTGGTTCTATAATCAACACCCAGGAAACTAGCAGTCAAGAAATCAAAGGACACACTACATTGAGAAAAGCTGTTGCAAAAGACCTTTTTAAAATGTTGGAAAGTAAAAATGTTACATTGAAGATGAAAGTGTGCCTGACTCAGGCCATGGTATTTCCAGTCACATCATATGGTTGTAAAAGCTAGATATTGAATAGGAGAGACAAGAGAAGAATTGATACTTTTGAATTATGGTGCTGGAGATGAATATAGAATATACCATGGATTGCCTAAAGAATCAACTCATCCCTGGAGAAGGACATTATGTTTGGGAGAGTGGCAGGTCAACAAAGAAAAGGAAGACCCTCATCTAGATGGATTGACACAGTGTCTGCAACAGTGGGCTTAAACATAAAGATCCTGTGCATGGCATAGCGTCAGGGAGTGTTTCATTCTGTTGTACATAGGGCTGCAATGTGTCAGATCTGATTCAAGGCACCTAACAACAACAACAATAACAGTAACAATACACACACTCACACACATACGGAGTCAGTTCTTTTTTTTATTGGAAATTTTTAATGTACACCTTAATGTGATTCATTGTGATGTGCTTTTCATTGTGACATTTCCATATATGCATTTTGTTGTACATTATACATATAAGTTCTCCTTTACCCTCTTGTGTGCTTCCTCCCCCAACCCACCCCCCATCTCTTCCATTACTTGTCTTTTTATGTTAGTATTTTTCTATACATCCTTGGGTTCCAGTTCTGTTTAAGATAGAAACTTTTTCTGTAGTGAACTTTCTTTCTACATTGTCAGAATTATTACATGAATCTTCTAGACCATCTATAATAATACCGTTCTTAGCTTTTTTTCTTTTATTATGATCGGACCTTTGTAGAGGATTTTTCCTTCTTATAATTTTGATTCAGCTCCCACATATGAGTGAGAACATGTGGTATTTCTCTTTCTGAGCTTGTGCTCATTCACTTAAAATAATTTTCTCCAATTCCATCAATTTTGCTGTGAATGGCATTATTCCATTTTTTTTTAATGCTGGGTAGTATTACATTGTGTATATATACCATAGTTCTTTTACCCATTCTTCTGTTGATGGGCACTTTTGTTGATTCCATATCCTTGCGATTGTGAAAAGTGCTGCATTGAACATGGAGATGCAGGTGTCTCTGTGATATGATGACACATTTTCCTTTGGGTAAATTCCCAATCGTGTTATAGCTGGGTCATATGGTAGATCAATTTCTACTTTTTAAAGATACTTCCATATTGATTTCCACATGGCTAGGGATATTGAAGCCTGCAGCCATAGCCCTGTGGAATCCAATCCCATCAGATCTCTGAAGCTAAACAGGGTCGGCCCTGGTTAGTACCTGGATGGGAGACCGCCTGGGAACACCAGATGCTGTAGGCTTGGGAGAAGGACCTGGCAACCCCCTCCCAAAAATCAATCTGCCATTGAAAACCCTATGACCAGCAGAGAAGCACTGACAATAGTGTTTCCCCTGTTGTGCAGAGGGTCGCTATGAGTCGGATACCGACTCGACAGCACCTAACAACAACAACAACAAAGGGATATTGAGCATTTTTTCATTTGTTTCATGGCTTTCCAGATCTCTTCATTTGAGAACTGTCTATTCAGTTCCTTTGCTCATTTGTGTATTCCATTATTTGTTTTCTTGGGAATTTTTTTCTTAAGTTATTTATAAATTCTGGTAATTAGACCTTTGTCTGATGTATAGGATGTGAAAATATTTTCTCATTCAGTGGGGGTTTCCTTGACTCTGTTAATTGTTTCTTTTGCTGTACAGAAGCTTTTTAATTTCATGTAATCCCATTTATCTATTCTTGTTGCAATTTCTTAAGCAATTGGAGCCCTATTAAGGAAATACTTTCCTATGCCTATATGATGGAGTGTATTGCCTATCTTGTCTTCTATTAGTTTTAAAGTTTCTGATTGTATGTTGAGATCTTTTATCCATTTTGAGTTAACTCTCCTGCATATTGAGAGATGCAGGTCAGTTTTCATTTTCCTGTATGTAGGTGACCATGTTTCCCAGCACCATTTATTGAAAAGGCTATCCTTTTTCCAGTTTACTTGCTTTCCTCCTTTGTCAAAAATAAGGTGGCCATACATGTATTGAGGTATTTCTGGGTCTTCTATTCTGTTCCAGATGTCTTCAGGCCTATTTTCAGTTCTTTATATCTGTGGTTTAACAACCATTATCAACCATCTATAGATCAACATTTTTTTCTTCTAGTTGTAGGGTGTTGAACCCAGGACCCTATATATATTAGGCTAGTGTTTTACCATGGAGATGAACACTGGCCCTTATATCGTTTTTTTAAAATTACTAGTTAGAGACATTGGGAGAAGGACCTGGCAGCCCCCTCCCAAAAATCAATCTGCCATTGAAAACCCTATGGACAGCAAAGAAGCACTGACAATAGTGTTTTCCCTGTTGTACAGAGGGTCGCTATGAGTCGGATACTGACTGGACAGTACCTAATAACAACAACAAGTTAGAGCCAGGGTCTTATTAGGTTGCAGGGTCTTAAAGGCTGCATCTGGTCTCCTGAATTGCTGGGATTAGAGAGGTGTGTTATGACACTTGGCTTAAATATGCATAGTTTTTAAAAAGAGCAAAAAATGAAAGAATGAACGTGCATACTGAGATTGAGGATAAGAGTAAACATGAAGATGTGAGCAAGAGAGAAAGAAAGAGAAAGTAACAGAAAGAGAGAAATACAAAGACCATAAAGAAATATAGTAAATATAATATATGCTGGAACACAGAAAATAACATGAATAATTAGGGAAATATGATACCACCACAGGAATAACAAAAATTTCACTAGCAACAAATTACAAACCAAAGATACTCAATGAGTTTCTTAGTAAGTAATTCAATACAATCATATTAAGGGTTATTGAGCTACAAGAACACAGTTTAGAAACTAAGTGAAATCAGGAAAATGACACAGGAATAAAAAGAAAATAGCAACAAGGAAGTAGAAACCATAAAAATGAACCAACTAGAAATTCCACAGACAGCAAATGTAATGACTATATTGATTCAATAAAGAATTTCAATTGACTTGTTCAAGCAGAAGATGGATCTTTTAAAAGTATGTAGTAGGAAGATAAAAAAAGGAAAAAGAAAAAACAAACAAAAAACAAAACAAAATAAAAAAACAAAAACACAAGCAATCAACAACAACAACCAAAAAAACCCCAAACAACAACAACAGCAAGAAAGTGCAAAACTGAAGCAAAATGGAGAGAGAAGCTCAGTGGTAACTTTAGGACACATATAAGTAAATTCATGTAGCATTCAAGTAGAATACTAGGAAAAGAAATGAGAAACATAAGGTTAGAAATCTTTTTAAAAAGAATTTATGGAAATAATTTCAAAATATAGAAAAGGAAATGGACATGCAGATTCATGAAGCATTGAAAATCCTCAGTAGGATAAATCAGAAACAATCTACAAAAGATACATATTATAGTCACATTGTCAAAAATGAAAGACAAGAGAGTATGTTTAAAGTGAAAGGAGAAAATAATTCTACATTAACTAGGGAGTCCTCATAAGTTTGTAAGTGGATTTCTTAGTATAATCGTTGCAGGCCAGAAGGGAGTGGGATGATATATTCAAACTTCTGAAATTAAAAGAGAAAAGATTGCCAAAGAAGAATACTAATGCTGTCAATCCTGTCCTTCAAAAATGTAAGGATATAAAAACTCTCCTGATAAACAAAAATAAGGGAATATATCATGACCAGACCTGGCTTTATATTAAAGCCTAAGGAATTACTTTAACTTAAGATGAAAATATAAAACATATGCAAGAATAAAACTTACTGCTAATGGTAAATTTATTTTAAAATAAAAATTATTATAATCTTGTGATGATGGTATGTTAATCAGTTTTAATTCTGATATAAAAGCAAAGAAGTTCAGAATAATTAACTATACAAATTTGTTAATGCACCTATGATATAAAAGATTCAAGTTGTGACACTTGTGATATGGGGTAGTAAAATGGTAGAGTTTTTATATGTGATGAAGTTAACTTGATACTAGCTCAAAACCTACTGCTGTAATTTTATGGTGCTTTATGTATCCCTCATAGTAACCATATAAATACATTCATGAGATTCACCAAAGACAAGAAAAGAGAATTTTTAAAAACCCTACCATAATCAATGAAGCATACAAGAAACCAACAGGTAAAAATCAGGAACCAAATAAATAAAAAACAACCAAATCATTTTATAAAACAGTAATGATGTCTTTCCCTAATAGTAGTTGCATTGATTATAAATAGATTAAGCTTTCTAGTCAAAAGATAGAGTGGTTATATAAATAATAAAACAACATCCAATTAAATGGTGTATATAAGAGAACTTATATTTAAGTACAATCACAAACTGACAGTGAAAAGATAGAAAAAGATATCTGCTAGAAATTGTAAAAAAATGGTGCAAAGGTTGTTATACTAAGATCATCAAAATATACCTTAGGTCAAAAACTGTCTTGAAGAATATTACATATTCACAAAAGGGTCAATTTATTAGGAAGATATAACTAATATATATATATATATATATATATATATATATATATATATATATATATATATATATATAT
>VMDO01039505.1:0-12646 GCA_007922755.1 Pedetes capensis
CCTGGCAACCCAGGGCTAGCTATGGCTTGTTTAGCCAAGACCTTAGGAAGCTGAATGGCTGGAGGCCCCGCTCTTCAGGAACCATGTCCTTTCTCCCTCTCTCTCTCTCTCTCTCTCTCTCTCTCTCTCTCTCTCCTCACCTTCTTTCTCCCTCCCTCCCCCCACCCTTGATTTTTTTATATAATTCCAAACTTACAGAAAATCTGCAAAATAAATACAAGAAAATCTCAATATCCTTTATCCACATTCACCATTTATTCATGTTTTGTCTCATTTCATTTGTCCTTATATGTATATATATTTTTTCCTGAAACATTTGAGAAATTGGAGACATCATATACCTATTGATTCATTCTCGTATGTATTTCTCTGGATTAAAAAATAATCTCTTCCAATAAACGGAGTTGTTGTTGTTGGGTGCTGTCAAGTCAGGTCCAACCCATAGCGCCCCTACCTACAACAGAATGAAACACTCCCTGACACTGTGTTATATATATACGTGATCTTTTTTAGGTTTGAGCCCATTGTTGCAGAGACTGTTTCTTCTCATTTTGAGTCGTGCCAAATCAGCAAAAGGTGGTCCCACGTGTTTTACTCCATTCTCATCATTGAGGTGGACTCTACTTTGAGGAGGAAACCCTTCCTCTCTTGTTTCTTGCATGCCTCCCAGCCTGAGAAGCCCATTTCCTGGCACTGTATTTAACGGTCCTTCGCTGCTGTTCACAGGGTTTTCAATGGCTGATTGTTTTGAGAGTGGGCTGCCAGGTCCTTCTCCCTAGTCTGTCTTAGTCTGGAAGCTCAGCTGAAACCTGTCCACCATGGGTGGTCCTGCTGGTATCTGAGATATCAGTGGCATAGCTTTCAGCCTCATAGCAACATGCAAGCCCCTACAGCACTACAAGCTGACAGACACATGGGGGAAAAGCAGAGCATAATCATCAAATTCAAGAAATTTAACAGTGCTATAATACTCTCATGGGATCCATTCTATAGCCAAATGTTATTGGTTTTCCCAACAATGTCCTTCACAGTCACCCGCTCCATGCCAGTCCACCTTTCAATTCAGATCATATGTTGCATTTAGCCTCTTTCCATCTAGAATGTTCCTTAGCTTTTCCTTGTCTTTCTTGACCTTGGTGTTATAGAAGAGTTGGTTATTTTCCAGGCTGTTCCCCAAAATCATCTGGTTAATGCACTGCCAGCCAGTTTTCTGTTTGTAATCAATAAATAATTTGTTCCTAGGTATTCTGAAACTCTGTGTCTATGCTGTTCCTTCCACAGACTTTCGCCGCAATGGCTCAGCATCCACTGGTACTCTCCTAACTCTATCCATCCCTCCGTATTTATTAGCTGACATAATATATTAAAGGTAAACTTTTTTCTCCATTTACTTCTTAGGCATCAGTTGCTTTTATGACTGTGGACACAGTTTCTCATTTTACTCAATGAGTTATAATCTATTTTTTATTTCTTTTCACATTCAAATAGTTCCAGACTGACTGAGCCAGTGGAAGCTCCTTGAAGCTGGTCCCCTATTCTATTGATATAATATTGATTATATGGTCACATTGGGACTGAGTGCTTGCTCACTCCACCAAAGGAGATCCAGGATCAGCTTACACTCACTCTTGCTCAGCTTTGAGTTTGGCATTTTTTCCAAGAAATCTGAGTTCCTTTCAGAAACATGGTATGGGTCTAGATGTATTTATCACTATGACTATATGATCATTTCTAGAACCTCTCAGTAAATAGAGCTGCAATATACATGCACACACAAACACACACATGCACACATACACACATACACACTGCTATAAAAACCATCAGTCTATACTGAGGTCTCTAATTCTAATCCAGCTGCCCAGGGAACATTCTAGTTTCACCCATTTCCATATTTGCAACTTTCTTCTCTAACAGTGAGAAACCTGGATCTCATTACTTTGGAAATATTTTTTCCTTGGCTCCAGCCTGTTGTTGTTGTTGTTGTTGTTGTTAGGTGCCGTCAAGTCGGTATCCAATGCATAGCGACCCTCATAGGGTTTTCAATGTCTGAATGCTTCGGGATTGCCTTGGGAGTGGATTGCCAGGTCCTTCTCCCATTTTTGCGGTGCTGGGAATTGAACTCGGGACCTCAGAGACTGCAGCGCAGCGCTCTACCCACTGAGCTAACTCCCAGCCCATTGGCTCCAGCCTATGGTATACAAAAAGTAGTTTCAGAATCTCCAGCTCATTCCACTCTGAAAATCAAACCAATTCACTGGAGTTCAGGATTTGTTTTTAGTTCTTTTTAAAGATATAATTTACATGAAATGCATGCCTTACATGTACAATCCATGAGTTTTGGAAAATGCGTACACCAGTGTAACCCACGGCCTGCTGCCATCCCACTGTGGTGTCCGTTTCTGTCAGATCTTGGAAGCTAAACAGGGTTGGACCTGGTTAGTCCTTGGATGGGAGACCACCTGGGAACATCAGGGGCTGTAGGCTTGGGAGAAGGACCTGGCCACCCACTCCGAAAAATCAATCTGTCATTGAAAACCCTATGAACAGCAGAGAAGCACTGACAATACTGTTTCACCTGTTGTACATATGGTTGCTATTACTCAGATACTGGGTTGACGGCACCTAACAAAACAACAACAACAACAACAACAACAACAACAACAACAACAACAACGTAATCTACAACCCTATCAATACAGAGAGCAAAATTTCCATCCCACTAGTAACTTCCTTTGTGCCCACCTTCCAGTCAGTTCCCTACAGGAGCCAATCATTTTTCCGTTTTTCACTTCAGGCAAGGTTTGCCGATTTTAGAGCTTAATGGATCCGCGCAGTATATTTTCTGTTATGTTTGACTTTCTTTCACTCAGCGTAATATGGAAGTGATTTATCTGTGTTCTCATAGGGATAGTTTATTCCTGTGTATTGCTGAGTTCTTATTCCACTGAATAAATATGCTGTGAAGCGTTTGTACATTTTTCTGTTAATGATTATTTTAGTTGTTCCTAATTTGGGGCAATTAGGAAGAAGCAGCCATCAGCATTCCTGTTCAAGGCCTTTTGTGGACGTACGTTTTTGTTTTCCTTGGTATAGATCTAGGAGTAGAATTGCACAGCTGTTAGACAGAAGCGGCCAATTCTTTCTCTAATGGTTATGCCATTTATCAAAAGTATCTGAGAGTTCTGTTTTGCCACATCCTTGCCAACATTTGGTGTTGTCGATCTTTGTAAAAGTTTTAGCTATTCAAATGCAAGCATGGGTGTATCTCGTCATGGCTTTAATTTTGTATTTCCCTGATGACTAATGATGCCGAGCACATTTTTGTGTGCTTGTCCCAAATTGGTATATCTTTGTTTATAAAAAGATAGTTTCAACATTGTCTTTTCATTTTATTTTTTGCAGTACTGGGGAGTTGAACCCAAGGCCTCCCACATGGAAGGCAAGTGCTGTGCCACTGAGCTGCACCCTAGCCCTTTCATTACTTTTTATTTTGAGACAGGCTCTAATTAAGTTGCATAGGCTGCCTCTGGCCTTGACTTCACGATCCTCCTTTCTCGGCCTCCCAAGTCACTGGATTCTAGTATGGGCCATTAGGTATGTGCCACTGCACCAGAACATTGTCCAACATCCTCCTCTTACCAGATCCCCTTTCTCAAGCCTCCCCATATCTCCATAGTTGGGGACTAAGCCCTTTGACACGAGTCTTTGGCTTTGGGGGGCTTTCAAGATCCAAACTACAGCAATTGACATGAGCCACCGTCTTTGGTGGAAGAGCATAGTCCCTGCCAATCCCCAGCCCATGAGGAGTGGAAACAGAGGAAGAATTACTCCCAGATCACTTTTCTCTTCCGTACTCTGGTCTCCTGCCGGTGCCCCTCACTGGCTGAACCAAACCAGAAGCCAGATGGCCAGGGAATCTGGCTGAAAAGTCCACACATGCCCTGCCTCCAGGTCACAGGGCAGAGTGGAAGGGGGTGGGAATGAATCCAGAAGGCTGCACACATAGTATTCAGTACATTCTGTGCCTCGGGCTTCTTGTGCATAAAACAGGGATTAGAATGATACTTGCCTTAACAAGTCTGTGGGGTTTTTTTTGTTTGTTTGTTTTCTTTTTTTGCAGTACTGAGGATTGAACCCAGGGCCTTGCGCTTCCTTGCTTTGCAAGTGCTGGACCACTGAGCTGCACCCCCACCCAGCCCGTTTTGTTGTTGTTGTTGTTGTTGTTGTTGTTTTTTACTTTTTGTGAGACAGGGTCTCGCTAAATTACTCAGACTTCTTCTGGTCTCCAACTTTCGATCCTCCTGCCTCTGCCTCCCCAGCCACTGGGATTACAGGCGTGCGCCACTGCACCCGGCTAGTAAGTCTGTGGTCTTTTCTGGAAAGTCAAAGCAATGTCTGACATAAAATTCAATAAATGGGAGTTACCATGATTCTAACCTTTTTTCTTGTCCACTTGATTGAACTAATTAAAAAAAAAAATTCTTTGAATAAAATCTTGCATCTTGGAAAGAAGGCAACTGTCCAAACCCTGCCTAATAAGTCTTTGTTGTTAAAATTCGTACAATAGTGTGATTTGCTTATCACATCTGTTCTTTCTGGAAACTGACAGGTAATTTTCTCACCAGTTAGCTACTGATTTCTCATATGCAACAAATACATAAAAGCATCCATCATACATTCTGAGACCCAACTGTGAGCAGAGCATGAAACTCAGTGGCCTGTTCCGATTATTTCTGGAATCTATAAGTGAATTCAGGTTCATGTGCCTTGAATTTTATGAAAAGCTGATCTTTTCTGATCATCTCCTGTAAAGTTGGCCTTGGTTTAGTGACTTTAAAGTATTAGAAAATATGTGGTTGCATATAAGAATATACTTAGAATTGTTGTTGTTGTTAGGTACCGGTCCAATCTGGTCTGGCTCATAATGACCCTCACAGGGGTTTCAAAGGCTGATTGTTTTGGGATTGCTTTGGGAGTGGATTGCCACATCCTCCCATTTTTTGCGGTGCTGAGAATCAAACCTGGGGCCTCAGAGAGTACAGAGCAGCATTCTACCAACTGAGCTAAACTCCAGCCCACATTTAAAATATAATCAGAAAAATAAGGAATGTGCGTGATTGCAAATGTGGAACATTCAGAATCATATTGTCGTTAAGTGTGTCAAGTCGGATCTGACTCATAGCGACCCTCATGGTGTTTCTAATGGCTGATAGTTTTCGGATTGCTTCAGGAGTGGACTGCCACGTCCATCTCCCATTTTTTGCGGTGCTGGGGATTGAACCCAAGTCTTCAGAAAGTACAGAGCAGTGCTCTACCAACTGAGCTGAACAAATGCTCATAATTACCCCAGCTACAAGATCACTAGATAGTCCTCTTTTGGTGTTCATGGGGGATTGATCCCAGGCTCCCAACCTCAGATACTACAATCCTCATATGCTCAGTTGCTTTATATAAAATGGTGAAGTATTTGCATCTAATCTACGCACATCCTCTCACATACTTCAAATCAGCTTTAATGCCTAATACAATGTAAGTGCTGTGTACATAGTTGTTACTGCTTAGGGAATAATGATAAGAAAAAAGCCTGAACATGTGCAATTCAGACACAGTATTTAAACAAATGTTTTTAATTTGCAGCTGGTCGAATTCCCGCATGTGGGACCTGGGAATACTGCAAGGGAGAGAAAAGGGATTGGCGAGTATGTGTTCCCCGTTGTATCGTACAATACTTTATGTATTACATTGTGACTTACACATTGAAATTTATATAGCCTATTGTTTATTACCCCATAAAGGTTTTTGAGTGAAATAGCAGAAGTGAAAGCATAGATCTGGCTGCATCCTGAATCTGCAGCCTTGGGAAATTTATATATCTTCTTGAAAATTTATTTATATCGCTGTGAAATGAGGGCAATGATACTGAATTCCCAGGGTGGTTATGAGGGTTAAATAGGCAACTCTATAGAGGATGCCTATTATTGTGCCTATTATTGTGCTACATGACTTGTGACCATAAATGAAAGATTTTATTATTATGGGAAAAAGGCATTTCTGTGTATAAGGCGTTTCTGTTTAGTGTTAGTAGGTGGCCCATCGCTGTTTTCCCCTCAAAGATCTGTACATGGAAGAAGGAATTCTAAGTAAAAGAAAACTTCACAATTGGAATGGAACCTTTACCAGGGGGAGAAGAGACTTGGGTGGGGACCTCTCCCCAGGTATTTGTAATGCAGGGTGGTCTCTTTGTTGTCACTTCATGCAGGTTCCTTTGAAGATGGAGATTTTCAGGGAAGTTCTCTCAAAGCACCCTCCTCGACACCTGCTCTCAGGGATCAGCGGCCATATTCAGTTCATTCCTCACGGTCAGCCCCGAGACTGGGAGACATTATGACGTCATCCGTGTGGTACTCCTCGGGATGAAGCGCCTGTGGGCATTTCACACACGCAAAGGGATCAGGCCAGAAAACAATCAAGAAAAGGCCCTTTGTAGGCAGTGTCAAGGATGATAGATCTCTTTTCTGTCCCATACCCTTCTGCGAAGTAGCCAAGGTATAAATTAAATCAGCAGATAAAAAGGAAATGAAATATTAAAAGGTACAGGAGATGGATTTTGTTGCCATGGTCCCTGGGCCAAACTCTGCATTAAGAAACACTCAGATAACAAGGTAGTATTAAATCAGAATCAAGAGTGGACTACCGGGACATCATAATAATGGTAAATAAAATATTAACAGCAACCATGGGTTCTGAGGGTTTTTTATGCACTAGACACTATTCCAACTTCTTTCTATATACTAGATTCTAAATATTCAAAGCCAGTTGTGGTGGTGCACACTGGTGAATGCGGAGGCAGAGGCAGGAGGGTCACAAGTTCGAGGCCAGCCTTGGCAACACCATTAGGGGCTGGGATTTAGCTCAGTTGGTAGAGCATTGCGCTGCAGTGTCTGAGGTCCCAAGTTCAATTCCCAGCACCGCAAAAATGGGAGAAGGACCTGGCAATCCACTCCCAAGGCAATCCCGAAACAATCAGCCATTGACAACCCTATGAGGGTTTGCTATGAGTCGGATACTGACTCAATGGCACCTAACAACAACAATCAATATGAGGATGGGATTTAGCTCAGTTGGTAAGAGCACTGCACTGCAGTCTCTGAGGTCCCGAATTCAATTCCCAGCACCGCAAAAATGGGAGAAGGGCCTGGCAATCCAGTCCCAAGGCAATCCAGAAACAATCTGCCATTGAAAACCCTGTGAGGGTCGCTATGAGTCGGATACTGACTCGAAGGCACTTAACAACAACAACAACTCTGATGTTTATAAACCATCCTTTTAATTATTAGTTCAGGTTATTCTGGGAGGTTAGAGATTTCTGTAAGCCCCCAAAATAAAAGACAATGGCACAGAAATGATTGTGCTGATTTCACATTCTGGTGGTGACCATACTGGCCAGACATTATCATCAGTACCCGAGGATCACATTAGGAGGTCAAGGACCTGGGAAATTCCTGTCCAGTCTATGTGATGACTGCTACTACTGTGTTTTCAAAAAGTATGGCAATTTTGACTCATAAACCTTGTGATCTACAGTAGGTCTGGCTGTGTACTGGTGTCCGTCTGAAATGCTGTAAGCAAGCAATCCAGGGACTTTCTAGAGTCTTGCATTAAGAACTATGGTCTGTGGACCAGAAATACCTGGCAGCTTGTTAGCAATGCAGACTCTCAGGTGCCATCCCAGACCTACTATGTTGTTGTTGTTAGGTGTCATCAAGTGAAATCTGACTCATCACATCCATAAGTACAGCAGGACAAAACACTACCCAATACTGTGCTATGCACATGATCTTTTTATGTTTGAGCCCAATGTTGCAGCCACTATGTGTCTCCTCACTTTGAGTTGTGCCACATCAGCGAAAGAAGGTCCTAGGGGCTTTACTCCATTCCCATCACTAAGATTGACACTACTTTGAGGAGATAACTCTTCCTCAGTTGTCTTTTGAATGCCTTCTACCCTGAGGGGCTCATTCTCTGGCACTGTATCTGACAGTGCTTCTCACCTATTCATAGAGTTTTCAGTGGCTAATTGTTTTGGGTGGGCTGGGGGTTAGCTCAGTTGGTAGAGTGCTGCTCCAGACTTCCTGAAGCCCCGGGTTTGATCCTCAGCACCACAGAAACGGGAGAAGGATGTGGCCGTCCACTCCCGAAACCATCCCCAAACAATCAGCCATTGAAAATCCTGTGAGGGTCACTATGAGTTGGACATGACTTGACAAAGTCTAACATCAACAATTGTTTTGAGAGTGGGCTTCTGGGTCCTTCTCCTAGTCTGTCTTGGCCTGGAAGCTCTGCTGAAACCTGCCCACTGGAGATGGCCCTGCTGGTATCTGTAATATGGGTGGCATAGCTTTCAGGGTCACAGCAACATAGACGCCCCCATAGCACGACAAGCTGATGGACAGGTGGAGAACCCTACCATCGTGGGGAGAACGCAGTCCCTCCCCCAAAGATATATCCGCCTGGTGCCTCAGAAGGTGACCTTATTTGGAATATGGGTATTTGCAGGTGTAATTAGTTTAATTCACTTAACCATCTCTGCTGATCTCAGACTTCTGGCCCGCAGAATGGACAGACAATAAATTTCTCTTGTCTTCAGCCGCCAAATTCTGATTATCTGTTGTGGCAGCCACGGGAAGCTAATCCGCTTGCTGGAACAGCGTGTAGATTTTAACAAGTCCTCTGGGGATTCGTACACACATTAAAATTTAAGAAGCACTGCGCAAACATTTACAATGCACGTTGACATCTATCACTGGTTTTCATTCTTTTTCTTTTTTTTTAAAGGAAAAAGACCACGTTTTTTGAATGAAGTCTTCAGCTAAATCAAGAGAGGAAAATCAGCTCTACTGGAGTCTGGGGTTGAGGAGGAAGGCTCAGGATGAGCCCATTCGCCGCCGCCATGGCGGCAGCTGCTGCTGCTGCTGCTGCTGCTGCTTCTTCTTTGTTTTTTGTTTTGTTTTGTTTTTTGTTTGTTTTGCAGTACTGGGAGTTGAACACAGGGACTCGCGCCTACATGCTCTGCAAGTGCTCGACCACTGAGCTGCACCCCCAGCCCTTTTTTTTTTTTTTTTACTTTTTTGAGACAGGGTCTCACTAAGTTACACAGACTTCCTCTGGTCTTGAACTTGCGATCCTCTTGCCTCCACCTCCAGAGCCGCTGGGATTACATGCGTTCGCCACCGCGCCCGGCTCCATTCGCTTCTTAATGCTGACCCCAGCTGAGGAAGAGCCTGTCTGCTTGTACATCGGATGTGTGTGCCTTACCCCTTCATTCACCAGCCGCTCTAGGGGGAGCAAAAACAAATGGAAACAGAGTGTGAACCCATGCCTTACGACTCAAATGAGTTTCGCTTTCTAAGATTTTATTTTTCAAGCCACGCGCGGTGGCGCACGCCTGGAATCCCAGCAGCTTGGGATGCAGAGGCAGGAGAATCGCAAGTTTGAGACCAGAGGCAGTCTGCATAATTTAGTGAGACCCTGTCTCAAAAAGTGGGGAAAAAACGGGCTGGGATGTGGCTCAGTGGTCCAGCACTCGCAAAGCATGCAAGCGCGAGGCCCTGGGTTCAACCCCCAGTACCACACACACAAAAAAATTATTTTTCTGGGCTGGGAATTGTAGCTCAGGCGTAGGGTGCTTGCCTAGCATGGGGAATGCCTTAGATGTGGCCCCCAGAACTACAAAAGTAAATGAATAAAAAATTACATTTTATTTTTTCCAGGTAATTGTGTCATTTTTCTCAGGAAAAAAAACACACAACTTCTAGAAATCTCCTCCTCCCAAATCTAATCACCGGTGGGAATTTGGGGTTTTACTGGGAGTAAGATTAGGCTCCACAATTCAATATAGTTTATGACCTCACAGTAATGACTTTTTTGTTGGAAATTGGACCCACATGTGGAGCAAATCCCTAGCTCAGGTTTTGTTAGAGACGAAGCCTACCTAGTGCAGCCATGAACAAGTTCCCGTGAATAGCATCTTTCTTCCTAGACTGTAGCCAGGGGCGAAACATGCTCAAAGATTCTTGCTCTGTTGGCCTCATGAGCCTATCTGGGGAGAAAAAACCATTGATAACATTGTTGTTGTTTTTAGTGGTCGTCGAGTAGTGTCCAACTCATAGAGACCCTTACAGGGTTTTCAACAGTTGATTGTTTTGGGATTGCCTCGGGAGTGGATTACCACGTCCTTCTCCCATTTTTGCAGTGCTGGGAATCGAACCTGAGACCTCAGAGACTGCAGAGTGGCGCTCTACCAACTGAGCTAAATCCCAGCCCCTACTGATAACATAATTCAACTTAAATGCCCCAAAGAAAGTGGATCTTTATATAGTCAGTAACACTTTTTCTGGGCAAGATGTTGAATACCACTGGGTAACCAAGAAAATCTATTTTGAGCCAGAGCCTGCTGTGGTCCTAATAGAAGTACAAACTGCTCTCTCTGCCTTGCCAAGAAGAGATTAAGAGCAGGGTTCCTGGAGCCAAAAGATCTACATTGCTACCCTGCCTGTTATTAGCTCTATGATGGCGGGCCACTTTGTTTTCTAGACCTCAGATAACACTGGTACTTGCTTTATAAGGTGATGCTGGGAAAGAGTTAACAAATATATGGACTTAGAACAGAGCCGCCCACAAGCGCACACACAGAAACTCCCCCTTTTTTATGTGTATTTTTACCCTCATCATCCCTCTGTTAACAAGTCTCCATTTTCAGTGCTTTCTGGAAGAAAGATGTAGACTTTTCTCCTGAGCCCTACCTGCGTTGAGCACCTGTCTCGGATCTCGCCCCACCTGGGACTTTATTCAATCCACAATTCGGAATTCACTGAACTCACTGTTCGCGGATTTCTCCAGCCCTGAAATTCCTCCGCGGGAACTCATTATGCCCCATGAAAGAAAGGCCTGTATTTTAGCGTCTCTTTGATCCTGTTCACTTAGAAGCCATTCCTCTGATTTGGCTGGTGCCTTTCAACCTCAAGTCTGCGCGCACCCAGTGCCTGCACACCGATCTTGGCTTTCCATCCGCATGGCTCATCTGTACCCCAGCCCTCAGCCCCAGGTGCTCTCAAGAATTATTTTGAGCTAAAAAGAAACACGGAAAGCCTTGAATTCAACTGCCCTGTTTTTAAGATTTAAGACCTGGGGGAGATCGTGGAAGGGAAAGAGAATTGACATTTACGAATGTTCATTTAGCATCACGTTGACACCAGATGCTGTAGCATTTTGTCTGTGTTATCTGAGCAGACCCCCAGGCGATCCTGCCAAGGCGTTGTCCCTATTGTCTGTCTGGCCAAGGTAAACGGGAGGTTCTGAGAGGATGGGGGAATTTTCTCAGGGTTGTTCAGTTGGAAAGTGGCAAATCCAAGGTTTGAAGGAGACCTTCTTGTTTCCAAAGGCTATCTGAGTCCTTTCCCTGAGTGGTGACCCAGCTGCCATGTGATACCTCCAAGGTGTTGGAGCTCACAGAGAACATCTGGGAGGTGGGTGCAGCACCACCCGCCAGTCCCCTTCACCCACTCACTTCAGTGGGTCAGTAAAACTTCCTTCCTTCTTTCTTTCTTCCTTCTTTCTTTCTTTCTTTCTTCCTTCCTTCCTTTCTTCTTTCTTTTCTTTCTTCTTCCTTCCTTCCTTCCCTTTCTTTCTTTCTTTTTCTTTCTTTTCTCTTCTCTTTTCTCTTTTCTTTTCTTTTCTTTTCTTTGCAATACTGGAGGCTGAACCAAGAGCCTTGTGTATACCTTGCAAGTGCTCTGCCACTGAACTGCACCCCTACCCCCTTTTTATTTTTTAAATTGAGGCAGGGTCTCATTAAGTTACGCAGGCTGCCCTTGGTCTGAAACCTGCGATCCTCCTGCCTCCACCTCCTGAGTCCCTGGGATTCCAGGTGTGCGCCACCGCACTGGCTCTGGTCAGTAGCCTTTCAAAATATGTATTTAAAGAATCTGCTGAACTTATGCAAATGCTTGAAGTGCAGATTCCTCATTCTCATAGGAGAAATAGTAAATGCCACTCATGCAAAAGGCATCATCTGATAACCAGCCACTGACAGCCTGTCCAATCCAGGCATGGTGAGAAGCCACTGCCCACCATAAAGGAATGTTCTCTAAAGTCATATGGGAGTGAGTCCTGACTCCCCTTTCTCTTATATTATAGAAATATCTTCCATTCTCAGCAAACGTAAGGGCACCAGGCCAGAGGGAAGGGGTGACATCACCTGGTTTCAGTTTTCAGTCTGATTTTGAGGTCATCCTAGAAGCCAGCCGCCCTCTTCTGGCTTCCCTGAACTCTGAGGATGTCAGTCTGGGAGCCAGGAGACAGAGTTTCACTTTTCGCTAAGATTTGTACGTGCTGGCCTTCATTTACTTATTTGTAAGCAGCACCTATGTGCCAAACTGAGAGCCTGCGGCAGGGCTGTTCAGAGCGGTGACCATTTGTAGACCCATTATGTGCCAAGCACTCCTGCAAAGAGCTTGGTGTGACTCTTTCCGTTTGATCCCTGGGAGGCAGATCATTTTCTTATCCCCATTGTACAGATGAGGAGAATGAGGCCGAGAGAATTAAAGTAGCTTGGTGACGGTCACTGAGCTGGACAATGACAAAG
>VMDO01039506.1:0-12605 GCA_007922755.1 Pedetes capensis
CCAAGCAAAGTAAAATCTTGGACAACCTCAATCTTTTCTCCATTTAATGTGAAGTTGCATGCTGACCCAGTGGTAAGGATTTTTGTTTTGTTGATGTTTAGTCGTAACCCATATTGAAGGCTATGATCTTTGATCTTCATCAGTAAATGTTTTAAATCCTCTTCATTTTCAGCAAGCAAAGTGGTGTCATCTGCATAACACAGGTTGTTAATGAGTAGTGATGTATAAACTGAATGAATATGAGAACAGAAGTGCTGTTTTCAAGAGAAACAGAAAGCAAGAATTTTATGTAATAAAATTAAAAATAATAGTATTTCAAGTAACAATTTAGTGGCTTCTCAATGCTTTTAAGTAATATTCTAAAATCCCTAATATACCTTGTAAGAATATTTATAATCTGGGGCCCTAATTATTCCCTGATACCTACAATAAGCTAAGCATTGGGGTAGGTGTGGAAGATAAAAAGTAAAACAGAGACAGTTTTCATGGAAGTTAGTGTATAGTCATTCATCCAATGAATATACATGGGTTGCTTACATCATGGTAATTATTTTCTAGGCACTAAGAATACAATAGTGAGTAAAACTTTAAAGACCCTGCCTTCATGAATGCTACATTTTAGTGACGTATGTCCTAAACAATTACCAAGTATGTACTTATTTCAGGTGGTAATAAATTCTAGAGGAAACTGAAACAGGTGAAGAGATAAACTTTCCAACTAGTGTACCACAAATGGTTTATATGTATGTCATGATATACTGATCACTACATTCAACAGAAGTGACCAAGTAGTATGATATCAAGTTGCTATTGCCTATATTTAGGTATACTCTGTTTATACAAAGCTTGTTAAGGGATCCTAGGAGAATGATCTGAGCATGCAGTTCAAAGTGCAGACTATTGTGGGGAGGTAAGCAATGAAATTGGACAGGGACTTCTAGTAGGTATAGCTCCATGTGACAACCAAAAGCTCTAGCACCATAAATATCAGATCATTATATTCTATATGCCATCAATTTTTCACTGTGATAGCCACATTGACTGCAGATTTGCTGTTCAAATGCTGATTGGGCAGTATTCAAATCAAGCTTTATTATTAGTTTGAATTTTCTCATAAAACTTTTGAACTCATACATCTCAATAGATATTATCCTTAACATTTTCTGATAACTTAATAATGTGAAGAAAACAGTCTTCACCAATCTCCATATTAATACAGTCAAATTTGTTCAATTTTATTTCATGTTGCAGAAAACTCTACATCCTATACATGGTGGCAAATTTACATTTTTCAATAATTGCATGATTGATGTCTACAGTGGGTGCCAAGAAAACCATATACATATTTTGGAATGAAAACTTTCCATTTTGCTGTTTTAAGAATGTGTCAAATACTTGGTGGTCATAGCGTTCATTTGATTAACGCCATCATTTGAGCAAACATAGTGCTACATTTTGCTACCATAATTCAACTTCTAAAAGTAAGCTATAGATAACAACTCTTAAAATCTTTGCACATTTTTGGCACCCCCAGTATTTTCCTCACCATATAGTTGGATATATATAAGCAAATAATAAGTCTATGTTTGTATAAGAATGTGATTAGTGTCCTTTCACTCAAAACAATATATTTTGAAGGGTACATTGTCATTGGATGAATAAATTACACAAATAACTACTAGTCAACAGCTAAATCTGTCCCATAAATTTGTCTCTTTTTGCTTTCCCTGGCTCCACTAGACTTTTTTTCTCTTTGTATTTTGAATGCTTTACTGGGAAGTAATTGCTAGAGTCAAAGAACTGGGGGAAACAACTGATTTCCAGCACTCAATGATTGGTCAGTACCACGGAGAGCGACAAGTGACTGCCACACAAAGTTGTTACACCAACCTACCTATGATATTATTTACCATACATTGTGAAGAGAAAAGTAAGCAGATAGAAAATAGGACAGTACAGAAACACTGGTTTTATGCTGCCATTAAAAACCAGACATAAATAAATAGATGGAAGTCAGGACAATGTGAAAAATAATTGACATTCACTGAAGGAAATGTGATTTTGCTGCCACTTAACCTCCCTATATCACCATTAATTCAAAAACAAAACATGAAGAAAAAGTTAAGTGCCATCACAGCTCAAAGCAAGAAGCAATTGCATATCTACAACCTTAACAGCTTTCCACTTACGTGTACCAAATGGATATATCCATTCTTAGAAGGTGAACACAGGGAGTCAGGGACTATATCATTGCTTCCTAGGACTGAATACAATATCTGGCAAATATACGGTGGTCATTTATTCAATATATGTATATATATTGAATATATATACATAATAATATTTCATCATCCTGTCAAGAATATTTCACTTGTTTGTTAAACCTTATGACAATTAGATTGGCTAATCTATTTTCACATTTAAGAATGTAATACTTTCATGTGTAAATTTTGAATAAGGACATTTACCAGAAACAACCATACAGGAGGGAAATTTCATTGCTTTTTGTTTGGATTCCATTTATTTATTTATTTTTCAGTACTGAGTGATTAATTTAGGACATTGTGCGTAGTAGGCAAGTACCCTATGACTGAGCCACACCTCCAGCCCCTTTTTCACTTTTTATTTTAAGAAGAAGTCTTGCTAAGTAGCACAGGCTGCCACTAGCTTCAAACTTCCAATGCTCCTGCCTCAGTCTCCCAAGTCTCTGGGATTATAGGTGTGTGCCATAGTGTCCAGCTTGGACTTTATTTTAAAGCTATGCTGAAAATACAGGCTTCTTGTATAAAGAATTTTCCAATGTGTTTTAATTAGCTATTGAAGGTTTACTCATAACTCCAACTTATTCAATGTAATAACCATAGAATATTTTATCCCACAGAGATTGCTTATATCTGACTCACTTTCACTTTATAAGATAACTTCTACATTTTTTCACTGATATTGAATACAGCAAGACTGAGTCCTACAGAAGGAACAAAGTGTCAAAGCCACTTTTTTTAAACTTAAATATTTTAAAAGACTCCCATAATCATTTAGATTTTCTTCCAAAGTCTCATTTTTCATCAGTCATACTATTATAAGCCATTATTTATGTTGCAACACAATGTACAAAATATAACATGTATTGCACAAGAAAATTTTAAATAGACAAATTATTCAGTGTTTCTTAGGGAACAGGAAGTAGAAAGTATTAAGTGGAGTGTCACAAATGTTTGATGTTAGGCCCTATTTACATATCTGGCTAAGGTTTGGATTAAAAGGAGATTGAATGTTTCACTTTATGTTTTTCCAGTATTCTTATTTTATTGGCAATTTTTAATATACAGCTTAATGGGTCTCATTATGACATTTCCATACACGCATTTCATTGTACATGTTTCACTTTAAATCTACCTATTAGCCAGGCACGGTAGCACATCTTTATAGTCCCAATGACTCTGGATGCAGGGTCAGGACAACAAGTTTGAGGCCAGAGGCAGTCTGTGTAATGTAATGAGAACTTGTCTCAAATTAAAAGTAAAACATGGGCTAGGGGTGCAACTCAGTGGTAAAGTGCTTGCAAAGCACACTTGAAGCCCTGGATTCAACCCCCAGGACCATAAATTAATAATAATAATAATAATAGTAGTAATAAAATAAAATTTAAATTTAAAAATAATAAATAAATCTACCTATGATGCCAAACTGCTATGAAGAGGCAATTTTATCAATATTAAACCGTGTAAGAATGCCTCATTCAGTAGGAAATATTGACTGTCATGAATGATGAGAAACTGTGTAAAACTTAGCTAAGTAAAGGATATTTTCATTTAATTTTTGAATATTTTAAGTTCATATTATGCTAGAGGTTAAATATAAAATGAGAACAGACTATTAGGATTTTTTATTGTTAAAATGCATAACTACCTATTAATTCACAAGCATGTAGTAATTTTCCTATACATAAAGGAACCATACATATATATGACATCATATATATCATATATATTTCCTTTGAAAAATATAAAGTATTTTACAAATGTAAGTTATAGCAATAACAATAATGGTAAAACTCAGCAGATTGTTAAGAACAAGAAAAATAGCACTGGTGCTATGGGGCACATCTGTAATCCCAGTGACTCTGGAGGCTGATGCAGGAGGATTGCAAGTTCAAGGCCAGAGATAGCCTGTACAATGTAGTTAGACCCTGTCAATCAATCAATCAATCAATCAATCAATCAAGGGGCTAGGGGTGCAGCTGAGTGGTGGAGTACCTTGGGTTTAATCCCTAGTACTGAAAATAAAAATGTAATATTTAAATAATAAACTCCATAATTCTAAACTGAATAGTATTGGGGGAGAGGTATTAGGATAGGATATGAGGAGAACTTTTGAATTACCTTTGCTTTTAAATAGTCATCAGCATAGTTAAAAAGTAATAATATATATTAGCCATAAAAATAGTGGTAGACTTTCCATCAAGAATTTTATAAACATGAGAATTGACCTGTCAAAACTGATATTATAATAAACTAACAAATACTAAAATTTGGTTTTATTTTTATTTCATTTTTTTTCAGTACTTGAGGATTGAACCCAGGATCTCGCACATACTTTTGCATGTGCTCTACCACTGGGCCTCACCGCAACTGGTTTTTATTTTTTATTTTGAGTGAGGATTTCATCAAGTTATGCAGGATGCCTTTGTTCTTGAACTCTGGGTCATCCTGCCTCTACCTCCTGAGTCACTAGAGTTATAGGAATGCACTACTGAGCCCAGCACAAATACTTAAATTTACAAGAAAATAGAATTGAAAGTATTTATCTGTATCTTTGCCCCAGAGATATAGAAAACATCTCTGAAAAATTCTTTCCAGACTTTCAGATATATCATATGAGTGACATTTTGTGCTGCTTATCTAAACAAATGGTCATTGTATATGTATGTGTGCATGTGTATATGTACTTGTGTATGACTGTTCATTGTAGTTCAACTCATTTTATATGAATACCCAGTTATTTTCCTAAATATGTAATTGCTGCAAGTCTCTTGAATGTGAAAATTTAGCTTTTATAGGTACCTCTCATAAAATGTACAATGGAACTAAACATGCCATATGACATGCATGACGTTATTTTATCTTTGGGGGATTCAACGTTGAACAGTGAAATTTTTTGCAGTGACTAAAAATTAAAAGGGCTTGGGTTTAGCTCAGTTGGTAGAGTACTGCTCTGTACTTTCTGAGGACCCAGATTCTATTCCCAGCACTACAGAAACAGAAAGACATGGCAGCCCACTCCCAAAACAATCTCAAAAAACAGCCATTGGAAACCCTGTGAGGGTTGCTGTGAGTCGCCCTGACTCAATGGTATCTAATAACAGCAAAAATTAAAAACTGAAATAACACTTCTTTCCCATAAATCTGTAAACTATGTTAGCTTCCACTAGCTGTACTAAAGTCAGTACTTTAATGCTTCTGCTTTTGTCATGAATAAACCATATAAGTTGGTAAATAAAAAATCACATTCATGTTTATTCACCAGCCTATATACTTTTCTTATCTATATATCATCCTCCTTCTCAAACTAAGGGGTCCGTAGTTTGTAGACTTTAAACTAAAACAAACATATATTAAACATCCAGTTCTTTCACTTAGCAGCATTCTGACCTTGTGCATGTACCCTTCTGAGAAGTAGTCATTTTGTTGGTAAACTAAGTATATTCTACGATATTTTGGTGCAGTACAGGGAAGGTCCCTAGTATACTACTTGGCTCTTATTAGGTACTCAATAAGTGACAGCTATTTCTAAGTTCCCTGTATTTTAAAGGGTTTTGTTGTGAGTTATAAAATATAATGGAGGCTTGAGTTAGATTCAGGAAGATTTCATGCTTCCTGCTTCAGGGACAATTTAGGAGTAGAAATCAAGGTACCAGCATTGTCTAGATATACATCAATCGTGGCACTACTTCCTCTTCAAAATCCTCTAAACCTGGTAATGGTCCTAACTTTGAATCAGATCAAACATTTGTATTATGAAAGCTCTTGCCTCTAGACCTAATTCTTACTCCTTATCATTTGCATGTATGCACATATAAAAGGATCATACACTAAAACAAGCCTGCAGTGGTAGCATTGTGGCGGCGGATCTCATTAGATCTCAGAAGCTAAGCAGAGTCAGTCCTGGTTAGTACTTCGATGGGAGACCACCTGGGAACACCAGATACTGTGAGCTTGGGAGAAGGACCCCAAAACCCACTCCCAAAAATCAATCTGCCATTGAAAACCCTATGAATTGCAGAGAAGCACTAATAATAGTGTTTCTCCTGTTGTAGGTAGGGTCACTATGAGTCAGACACCAGTTTGATGTCAACTAACAACAACAACAGCCAAACATGCATAAACTCACATATTCAGACAGATCCTCATTTAAAATGTGAAATGAAATTTTTGCCCCATTGGTCATAGAAATATCCCCAAGTAGGTAGAACTGAGCACTTTCCACTTACTGTGGTTGTTAGATGCTGTCCAGCCGGGTCTGACTTATCGCAGACCTATGCACAACAGAAAAACATACTGTCCCACACAGTATCATATGGGGCACTATTATCAGTGCTTTTCTGCTATTTATAGTGTTTTCAATGGCTGATTATTTCAGAAGTAGGTTGCTGGGTCCTTCTCCCAAGTCTACAGCACCAGATAGGTATTCCCAGGCAGTTTCCCATCCAAGGATTAACCTGAGGGCCCAATAAATAGCAATTAGTCATGTAGACTTATAGTTTATTCTCCTCAATAACAATTGCAAATCAAAAGAAACTGGCTTGTTATTAATCTTTTAATGACCATCTTATTGAATGATCTCCTAATTAGGTAATAAATGTTCTTCTCCCTGGAAATTGTCTTGCCAACAACTACTTGGTAAACCCTCCATAAGCTTTGCATGTAATAAAAGAAGGAAAAACTCAATACATTTGTTTCCCAATAAATAAACAAGAAACTGCATCCTTAATCTCTATTTTGTCCTGAAATTTGCTTAGATTACCTAATTTTAGAAAGTTGACAAATGATCTAAACTGCCTAAGATATAAAAAATACAGGATGATCTTAAGAAGGTAAATGAGTACAAGGCCCATCTATTCATTGGGACTCAAAAAACTTTGATAATAGAAAGTCTGACATTTTGCAAATTCAAAACTATTTTTATAATTAAATATAAAAGATGACTTCCATTTTATCACTGTATTTTGCCAAAATTCCTGAATAAATTTATGTATTCTAATGGAATTTACTTACCCACTATTGAGAAGTGGATTGCCTTTTCTTTTTTGCCTCTCTTTTTAAATCTACCTTTTAACCACTGAGAGTTTTTTTTCTTACCAGTGCCAATAAAAAGAGAAACTAGTCTTATACATATTAATTATGAACCTCATCCGTGGTATACTATCATACAAACCATTTGAATAGGATTTTAAGCCAGTCATCCTATTAATATTGAATAGTGTTACAACATTTCCTGCAAGGCTTTACAAAATCTTCCATTAATATATGTAGAATGGTGGTGATTCCTAAATTTTAAAATAAATATCTACTATTTTAAATCAAAGTGTAGATGAATATTTCAGTAACAGTAAGAAAATATTCCCCAAGTTGCATTTTGTAACCATTGTTTATGGTTTAGGGCCAATATATGTTCTTGCTTTTTTTCTCTCATGGTAAGTAAAAGTTGGACAATGTTGTAGTCATTGATTTCTTTTGAGAATTACCAACCTCTTATATGTTGAAATAAATGTCAAAGAAAATCTTACCTAAATTTAATTCCTTGGTCTTAAAAGAATGCTGGCTAATTTTTTATTTGTTTCTTTTAAGAGGCTATATCTCTCAATCGATCATATTTCAAGACTCAGGACAAGAAAGCAAAAGTCAACACCAAAAGATGTGGAGTGTGTCAGGAGAGAAATGAAGCCTGAAGCTGACTGGAAAATCATCTGTTTATGGAGAAAAGATATAACTATAAAGAATAAGTGAGTGGATTATAATCTGTATCCCAGTAACACAATAATTCCAGCCAAAATTCTGTAGTTATACATTTTGTATATATGTATCTCCACAGGTTAAAAAAAAAAAAAGTTAAACAAAATTAATTCAATATTAGAAAATCAGAACATGTTAGAAAATCATTTTAAAAATCTTGATATCTAGCTTATTTTAAAAACTAGAAGATCTTGAAAACAATTAAAACTACATTCCAAATACAAAAAGGAGCTATTTAACTGGACCAAAGAACCATCACTTCTAACATTATTGTAATTGCCTTGCATTTCCATCTTCACTTTCCTTGAGTCTAACTTCAATGAACTGGTCCCGTGAAGCCCAAGTTTCATCACATTGCTACTCAGAGTCCTTCCAGTGTCCCAATTCTCTGACTCTCTTTAACTCTACTCCAATCATTCCACCCTTGCTTTCTCAAATAGTTAATGCATGTATGAGCCTGAGGGTTTGCACTTTCTGTACCCTCTCCCTATAAAAAAATTTCCTACAAATAGCTGCATCTTTTTACTTTATTCATATCTTGACTTAAATACCATCTCCCAAAGGAAAATTAACCCTGAGGTCTGGATGCTATGGTACTCCTGTAATCCTAGATACTCAGGAGACTAAGAAAGAAGGATCATGAGTTCAAGGTCATAGGCAGCCTGTGCAATTTGGCAAGATTCTGTCTCAAAAATAAATAAAACATTAAAAAGTGGTTGGGGATGTGGCTCAGTGGTGGAGCACTTTGATAGCATGCTCAAGGCCCTGGTTGCTGAAGAAAAAAAAGAAGAAAGTATGGAAGGAAGGAAAGAAGGGATAGAAAGAGAAGGAGGAGAAGGAGGGGGAGGAGGAGGAGAGGAAAGAGAGAAAAGAAAAGAAAAAGAAAGGAAGGAAGGGAGGGAGGGAGGGAAGGAAGGAAGGAAGGGAGGAAGGAAGGAAGGAAGGAAGGAAGGAAGAAAGAAAGAGGAAAGTGAGCTAACTACCTAATGTAATACCAGTCCCTTGATGTTAAATCTTCTTTTTCCACCTGATTTTCCTATGTTGTTATCACAGGAAAAAAATATCTGCTTGGAAGTGCAGAATATTCTTATGTGAATAAATATGAAACTCTATTTTCATTCTTTTATGTCACCCATCTGACCTCTGTAAAAATGGAAGATCATGATGCAGATCCAAGTGGTAAAAATGGAGATGAAATCAATGTTTCCACAAGCACCAGTAGCCATCTCACAATTGCCTACTTAGTTCTACCCCACGTTTCCTGAATTCGTGTTAGTCAGTGTTATAGGATGTTAGTTTGAAATGACAATGATTTCCTTTTTTTTTTTTTTTTTTTGGTGCTTAGTATTAAACACAAGGCCCTGCAATGCTGTGAGTGTTCTACCACTGACTGAGCTATACCACAAACTTGGTTTCATCTCTAAAGTATGAATTAATTTACACTATGAAATATACTGTTCATAAAGACTCACAAATCACATATGCCTAGGTCTGTGAATTTAGTGAAGTGAATACATTGTTGTAGCAGTGGTATGCTGAAAAATATAAATATATAACAACTAGCTCCTCTACCTCAAAAAAACAAAAACACAAAAGCATTGAAAAAAAATTCAATTTCCGTGTTGTGAATACTCCATGTTTCTTGCCATTGGTTATTATAAATATATTATAATGAAACCCATTAAACCCATTAAAAATTGTTGTTGTTGTTGTTGTTAGGTGCCGTCGAGTCGGTATCCGACTCATAGCGACCCTCTGTACAACAGGGGAAACACTATTGTCAGTGCTTCTCTGCTGTTCATAGGGTTTTCAATGGCAGATTGATTTTTGGGAGGGGGTTGCCAGTTCCTTCTCCCAGCCTACAGCTTCTGGTGTTCCCAGGCGGTCTCCCATCCAGGTACTAACCAGGCCCGACCCTGCTTAGCTTCCGAGATCTGACGGGATCGGATACCACAGGGCTATAGCTGCAGGCATTAAAAATTAGTACTAGTAAATAAATGAATGAATGAATATTGCTACAAAGATTCTAATATTTGTCCTTCAGTGAATACATTCAGGCTCTTTTCCCATTTTTTTTGCCTTTGTCTCTTTTTAAAGCAGATTATTATACTTTTTACTATTTATTTATTACTATCCCTTTTATTATTATATGCTTTGACCCTTTTTTCTGTTCAAGGTATTAGGTGTCCTATTTAAATGTATTTTCCTCACCTGTAGGTCATCAGCCAACAATATTTCTTTCTTTTCTTTTCCTTCTTCCTTCTTCCTTTTTTTTTTTTTTTTTTTTTTTTTAATTTTTTGGTGGGGGGCAGGGTTACTGAGTCCTGAACCTAGGGCTTTTGGTGCATATTTTACAAACACTCTACCACCAAGCAGCACCTCCAGGCCATTTTTTGTTTTTTATCTTGAGACAGGGTCTCATTAAGTTACAAAACTGCCTCTGGCCTTAAATTTGCTGTCTTCTGCCTCTACCTCCCAAGTTGCTGGGATTACAGGCAGGTGCCACCACACATGCCTATTTCATCATTCTTAAAAATCACTACCTCACAATCCTCCCAATAACCACATTGCCATTCCTAGGCAATTGTTATTCTACTTTCTGTCACTAAAGATTAGCTGTGTTTTATATAACTTTATGTAAATAAATCACATAGTATATGTTATTTTTATCTGACTTCTTTCCCCTAGTACAATTATTTTGATATTTATCTATGCCATTGCATGTATGAATGGTTCATTCTTTCTCATCGTTAAGGTGTGTCCCAACATATCCGAGCTACCTATCAATCAAACTGTCTCTGTTTACCCATACAGCTATGCTGGATAGTTGAGTTGTTTCCAGTTTAGGGCTATTACAAATGAAGGTACTATGAACATTTGTGCACAAGTCTTTGTGTGGATGCATGCTTTCACTCCTCTAACTAGATACTTACATGATTTAGATGGCTGGTTTATATGGTTGTTGGGTACTAAAAGTTTTAAGAAACAGTCTCACTGTTTTCTTAGTGGTGATATCATTTAACAGGTATTACACATATTAAATGGTATAGTAGAATATTGTTGCATAGAGTGTTTGGCAAAGCTAATCGACATCAAGTTGGTTAATAGGGTTCTTCATGTCTTTTATATATCTACTGATCTTCCAGGTACCTGTTCTATTAGATATTGAGAGAGTATTGTTGAACAATCCAAGTATTTTTGAATTTGTGTGTTTCATATTTCAGTTTTCTGTGTTTTTGCTTTATATATGTTGAATCTCTGTAATCACTACATAAATGTTTAAGATTGCTGTGGATGGTCTCTTGATAAATTTACTTTTCTAAAGCATGAAATGTCACTGATTATCCTTAAAATATTGTTGATTAGTCAACTTTATCGAAAATTGATACAGCCACTACAACCATCTTTAGTTTGTCATTAGCATGTGGTTGTTGTTGTGGTTAGGTGCCGTCCAGTCGAGTCCGACTCACAGCGACACTGTGTACAGCAGATCGAAACACTTGCCAATTCTGTGCTAGGCAAACGATCTTATTTATGTTTAAGAACATTGTTGCAGACACTGTGTCAATCCATCTGGTGGAGGGTTTTCCTCTTTTGTGTTGACCTGCCACTCTCCCAAACATGATGTCCTTCTCTAGGGATTGTTCTCTCCTGACTACATGTCCGAAATATGTAAGACGCAGTTTGGCCATTCTTGCTTCCAAGGAGCACTCTGGTTGTACTTCTTCTAGGACAGATTTGGTGGTTCTTTTGGCAGTCCATGGTATATTCAATAGACGTCTCCAGCACCACAATTCAGAAGCATCAATTCTTTTTCTGTCTCCCTTGTTCAATGTCCAGCATTCACAACCATATGATGCCACTGAAAATACCATGGCATGAGTCAGTCGCACCTTCGTCTTCAATGTGACATCTTTGCTTTTCAATACTCTAAAGAAATCTTTTGCCACAGCTTTTCCTAGAGCAATGTGTCTTTTGATTTCTTGACTGCTGCTTCCACAGGTGTTGATTATAGAGCCAAGCAAAGTAAAATCTTGGACAACCTCAATCTTTTCTCCATTTATTGTGAAGTTGCGTGCTCACCCAGTCGAAAGGATTTTTGTTTTGTTGACGTCCAGTTGTAACCCATATTGAAGGCTATGATCTTTGATCTTCATCAGTAAATGTTTTAAATCCTCTTCACTTTCAGCAAGCAGAGTTGTGTCATCTGCATAATGCAGGTTGTTAATGAGTCTTCCTCCAATCTTGATGCTGCATTCTTCCTCATAAAGTCCAGCTTCTCGGATTATTTGCTAAGCATATAAATTGAAGAGCTAGGGTGAAAGTATACAGCCCTGATGCACACCTTTCTCAACTTTAAACCCACTCAGTGTTTCCTTGTTCTATTCGAACAACTGCCTCCTGGTTCATGTACAGATTTCTCATGAGCACAATTAGGTGTTCTGGTATTCCCATTTTCCAAAGTGTTATCCATAATTTGTTATGATCCACACAATCAAATGCTTTTGCATAGTCAATAAAACATAGATAGACATCTTTCTGATATTCTCTACTTTCAGCTAATATCCACCTGACATCAGCAATGATGTCCCT
>VMDO01039507.1:0-12635 GCA_007922755.1 Pedetes capensis
AACTGGAACTCAAGTACATATAGAAAAATATTACCAAGTAAATGATAGAGAAGACTTAGATGGGGAGGGTGGGGGGGGGAGCATACAAGAGGGTAAGGGGGCACCTATATGAATAATGTATATCAAAATGCATATATATGTAAATGCCACAATGAAAAGCATGTCAGAATGAATCACATTAAGGTGTACATTAAAAATGTCCCATAAAAAAAAAAAATAAAATAAAAAAATGGAAAAAAAAAAGTTAGTCTTACTCCTGGGACAGTCAGAGTATTAAGGCTTTCATTTTTTTTCCTGATCATAGGCTCTGGAAGTGTTAGTTATTAGAAAGACATTCACCAAGGATGAGTCAAACCAAGTGGACCCTTTGTAGTCCCTAGGCAGAAAGCAATCCATTTTATGGAAAAACCTGTCTCCTTTCTTTCTTTCTTTTTTCTTTTGTTTTTTGAGACAGAGTCTTGCTATATACCCCAGACTGGCCTTGAACTCATGGTCCTCCTGCTTCAGCTTTCTGAGTGCTGGGATTTTAAGCATGTATCACCACACTTTGCTGGATATCCCTAATCTGAACAAAGGAGCATTTTAGATTTTGGATATTAGATTAAAGATGCTCAACTATTTCTAGGTTCTATCAGATTTACATTTTTCCTTAAGACCTAATTTTGGAGGTTATTGTTTTTTAAGCAACCTTCTGTGAGGTCATACATACTTTTTTTTTGTTATTGCTCCTAGGTGTCATTGGTTTTAATTGCTCCCTGTTCTTTTTCTTATACCAGATCATAATGTAGTATTCTAAGTTGGCAACTTAGCTAGTTTATTCAGAATAGTCATAATAACTTGATAAACAATTATACATGTAAATTTTTCTCCTGCTAGATCTAGATTTTCTTCTAGTTCTACATTGTTGTTGTTAAGTACCGTCAAGTCGAGTCCGACTCATAGCGACCCTCATAGGGTTTTCAATGTGACTGTTTCGGGATTGCCTTGGGAGTGGGTTGCCACATCCTTCTCCCATTTTGCGGTACTGGGAATCGAACTCAGGACCTCAGAGACTGCAGAGCAGCGCTCTACCAACTGAGCTAAATCCCAGCCCAGTTCTACATTAGGCATGTCCAACCCATGGCCCATGGGCTATATAAGCCCTGTGACAGATAATAATGTGACCTCACGAAATCTCTTAACACTATGTGTGGTGGTTTTTTTTTTTTTTTTGGCCGTACTGGGGGTTGAACCCAGGGCCTCGCGCTTGCATGCTCTGCAAGTGCTGGACCACTGAGCTGCACCCTCAGTCCATTTTTTTTTACTTTTTGAGGCAGGGTCTCGCTAGGTTACGCAGACTGCCTCTGGTCTCGAACTTGCAATCCTCCTGCCTCCGCCTCTCTAGCTGCTGGGATTACAGGTGTGCGCCACCATGCCAGGCAACACTGTTTTTTAGCATTCAATTTCTTCGTGAGCCCATGCCTGATTCCACTTTGGAAGTTCCAAAGTGATACTACGCATGTTTACAGAATGATACTTAATGCTGCTGCTGCTGCTGCTGCTGCTGCTGCTCCTCCTCCTCCTCCTCCTCCTCCTCCTTCTTCTTCTTCTTTTTTTTGCAGTACTTGGGGGTTGAACATAGGGCCTTGCACATACTTTGCAAGTACTCTACCACTGGGCTGCACTCCCAACCCATTTTTTATTTTTTATCTTGAGAGGATCTCGCTAAGTTACGCAGGCTGCTTCTGGCCTCGAACCTGCGATCATCCTGCCTCTGCCTCTGCTTCCCAAGTCACTGTGATTACAGCCATGTGTCACCTCGCCCAGCTGATACCTAATATTTCTTTACAACATACTAGGATGTCACCACAATATCAAATTTCACCTTTAAATAAGCGTAAATTACAGTTAGTAATGTGAGTCAGATTAGTATCTGTGCCTACCACCTGGTCAGTCAAGTGTAATTGGGTTGAATTTGAAGGGATTTGAAGCTATTCAAAGCCATTTAAGGGTGCTCCAGAGATTATAGAAGTTTTTGGCAACTTGGCAAGTGAAATGGAGGAATTGCTGATAATATTTTTGAAAATCTAGTTCAGCCCAATTCTAGATGTCACAAATTGACCATTGCAAAACTTACTTGAGAATTCACTAACAATTGCAACTACTTCTATTGATAGGTTAGTTTTACAAAAACATGGTCAGTTTTCCCACTGGTTTTATATTGTTCTCATGTTTCTTAACTTTATAATAAAAAACATAAAAAATAAAAAGTCTTATTATAGATATGTCCTAACCATATTACATAATTTATGTTTGGCCCAAGATAATTCTTTACTTGTTGTGACCCAGGGAAACCAAAAGGTTGAAATTCCTGGTCTAGATTTTGTCCAGCTGTCACATAAAGAGATAACCTATGGTAGACGTTGGCAGACTTTTTCTGTAAAGGGCGAAGTAATCCTACTCAACTCTGGTTGTAAGATGAAAGGAACCATACACAGTAATGCGACAGCAAATGCACATGATCATGATCGGATAAAATTTTATTCAGAGAAACAGGCAGTAGGCTGGATATGGGCTATAGGCTATAACATGCTGTTCCCTGCTCTAAAGTACTAGTATGTGTACACAAAGACTTTAGAATAGAAAGATTTATATAGTAAAACATTTAGAGTGATTTTACTCAAATAACACACTGTACTTGAACCAGTACTAGGAAGTATCTTGTGATCTGTGCCGTATGTGCATGACTAGTAGAGGAATATATGTTATTGCCATCCCTATTATTACCATCCTTGTAGAGCAATGGGTCCCCAACTTTTTTGGCACCAGGAACCAGTTTCATGGAAAACAAATTTTCAGGGGAGGGGTGGTTTTCAGGATAATTCAAGTGATGAGGAGTGACTGTAAATGCAAATTAAGCTTTGCTTATTTGCCCACTGCTCAACTGCTGTGCAGCCTGCTTCCTAATGGGCAATGAACCGGTACCAGTCCCTGGTTGGGGACCCCTGCTGTAGAGGAACCTCTTCTTTGCCATAGGTCTTTCTTGAATGGCTTAGAAGTGACATTGTCTTTATTTTACTTAATCTTATCCTTACATTATTAGCTCCAGTGTTTGTGTTCTTCACCAGCATGTCTTCTGCCTTATTTATTAATGAATCTAATATAGAAGTTATTTTGACTATAATCACTGCCCTCACAGTCAAGGTAGGGGGTCTGTGCTTTTGGTAATTTACTGTGTCAATCCCTAAATTTGGCTTGCAGGATTCGGAGGAATTAATCCTTCCACTGATTTCTCAAAATGTGATCTGGACAAAGGAACAGGTATCTCACTAAGTCAGGTAAGTGATTATTGAACATGAAAGTAAACATTTTTTTCTGTGGCCTTTCAGTTGTATCTTAATACCTTCCCTAGTAATGAATCAACATTGCATTTCTGGAAGAAAATTCTTACTTTTCAAGGATTTGAATTATATTTGCTAAATTTGCTATTTGTAGTTTTTTTCTATTTTTAATTTATTAGTAGTTTCTTTCTAGGCTCAAAAGTGAATTTTTTGAGGGGGAGGATGACAGTCTTTTTTTTTTTTCTAATGGTACTTGGAGACTGAACCCAGGACCTTGGGGATAATTAGCAAGTGCTTTACCACAGAGCTGCACCTCCAGCCCCTTTTTAATTTTTTATCTTGAGACAGGGTCTCTCTAAGTAAATACACAGGCTACCTCTGGCCTTGAACTCGCTATCTTCCTGCCTTTGCCTCCCAAGTCTCTGGGATTACAGGCTTGCACCACCTTCCCAGCTAGGATGACAGTCTTTATCAGTTGTTGATGTTAGGGTCATTAATGAAATGTTTTGTTGGCTGGCAGCTCTTTTAAACTAAATAGATCTCAAACATATACTATGCCACTAAACATGCTTTAATGTCATTTTAAAATTGGCACATAATATATCATTGTATGTGTGAATGCAAAATTTAATTTATATCTAATATTTGGACACTTGTTTGAATTGCTGCCCCTCTTTGGGGGATTGAACTCAGCGCCTTTTGCATACTAGGCAAGCGAACTACCACTGAGCTCTACTCCTAGCCCACACTGCTCTCTTGTATGTAAATGATGTACATCCTTGTAGGTAATTATTACATATCCATGTTTATTTCCTGAGATTGTATAAAATATACAATGTCTCTACTAGTAAGAATGCCCTTTTTATTTTTATTTATTTAATTTAATTTAATTTTATTTTATGGTATTTAGGGATTAAACCCAGGGCCTCACACATCCTTTGCAAGAGCTCTACCACTGGGCTGCACCCTCAGACCATTTTGTACTTTTTATCTTGAGAGAGGGTCTCCCTAAGTTATGCAGGCTGCCTCTGGTCTCAAATTTGGATCCTTCTGCCTGTACCTCTCAAGTTGCCAGGATTATAGGCATGCAACACTGTGCCCAGCTACATTATTAATTTTTATGTAGCTCTAATAACCTTTTCTTTATGATTTATTCTGTATTTGATCTTTTTTTGAGATGGATGTCTTGCTATATACCCCCAGCTAGTCTGGAAAGTCACGATCTTCCTGCCTCAGGTTCCCAAGTGCTGGGAATACAGATGTGCGCCACCATGGCTGGCTTCTACTTGCTTTTTATAAAATGAAGATGAATGTATTTTCTTATTGTTCATAATTTATGCTTTTTATTATTAGTTTTTTAAATACAAATCTTTCCATTGTGGATCTCTGGTGTATGGCATGTAACTAATTTTCTAAATGTCCAGCACATTCAGGGTTTGAGTTATTATAGTAAGGATACTTGTGGGTATTTTAGTAGGAATTTCAGAATCTTTTTTTGTTTGTTTTTTGTTTTTTGGTGCTGTTTTTTCTTGAGACAGGATCTCTCTGTGTAGCCCAGGCTGGCCTGGAACTCGCTGGGTAGCCCATGCTGGCTTTGAACTTGTATGGATACTCCTGCCTTAGCCTTCTGAGTGTTGAGACTACAGGTGTGCACCCCCACTCCTGGCAAGTGCCATGTTTTAAACATGATTTAAATATTCTCCCAGCCCCTGCTTCTTTGAGTGTCGCCTCAGTTTTGCTTCCACTGGCTATGCTCTCCTCTGTTACAGGAATTGGCAAACTTTTTCCATATTTTGCCAGATAGGAGTTTAGGATTTATGGGCTATATGGCTTCTGTCATTGTAGCATGAAAGCAGCTACAGACAATATGTAAATGAATGGGTGTGGCTGTGTTCCAACAAAACTATTTACAAAAAGAACTAGCGGGCTGCATTTGGTCTGAGGGCTATAGTTTGCCAACACCTGCTTTATGACATTTTATTTTCATAGCTTATGCTCTCATAGTTTCTTGTGTTCATGCCTCTGATCCTCCCTGGTAACATTTTGGAGTACTTTTTTCTTTTTTCTTTTTTACCTCTGGTCCTTGCTAAATTACCAGTTTCCATATTTTATAATTTTAAAGTTTCCGAGAGCACAGATAGTAGCTAAACTGGGTGCTTTGCATGTCATTAGCATCATGTGCTGCAGTGTGGAAGTGATTTATTCAGCTGTCTACCTTGTTGCTTTAGTATAATAAATTCAAAATAGCTACATTCCTTTTGAGGGTCTGTTCTTTGTAATCCATATTTTATTGTAAGAAACAGGCTCATTTGGATGTGTTTTAAGAAGTTTGTGGAATGTGTCTCTAGTGTGGTATCCTCACAGTGATTCAGCTAACCTGTCTGTTTCTACTACGTACTGGTTTCTTCATACTCTTGTGTTCCTTTTTCTTTAGTTCCTTAGTACTTATGTTTTCCTCACTTACAACTTGAGTTTTTGTCACCTGCTGGTGTGGCCTTCATTCTAACCCATCGTTCTCTCTGTGGACTGTCTGCTTTAGCTTTTGCTGCTCTTCAGCCTGTCCATTTGCCATTAAAATGAGAATCTGATTCCTTACGGGTTGTGAAGTTTCCTGAAACTGTAGAGGTAGCAGTTGCTATTTGGCAGGTCTAGGACATTTTGCCCTGTTATTGCTATATGCAACTATCTTTCCCTATGTGTAAGTCAAAATTGCTTTAGCCTCATGCAGTCCAGCTGCTGTAAATATAACCAGTATCATTTAATTGCTGTAAAATTGGAAAGCAACCTAGTTATGGAATATCTGGAAGTATCATCATAACTGGCTATATTTGGAACCTGACAGTCTCAAAGATAACTATGTAACCCTACCCTCCTTTTATTCTTGTTTTCTTCCTTTTGCTAGCTGGCTTCTTCATCTTCTATTTATCCAATTGCTGATGGACAGTTTCTGCTTACTTACAGCTCTTGATTACTGTCCTTCCTCACAAGTTGATCTTAAATTTGTCACTATTCTTGCATGTTGTTGTTGTTGTTAGGTGCTGTCCAGTCATGCCCGACTCATAGCAACCCTTATAGGGTTTTCAATGGCTGTTTTGGGATTGCCTCGGGAGTGGATTGCCACATCCTTCGCCCATTTTTGTGGTGCTGGGAATCAAACTCAGGACCTCAGAGACTGCAGAGCAGTACTCTACCAACTGAGCTAAATCCCAGCCCAAATTCTTATGTAGGCTGTGATGTTTTATCATGTGTCCATTCACTTCAGCTGCTGAGTTCCTGTTCCTCTGTTTTTCCTAATTGTAAGTCTGATTTTCTCACCTGTTTCTTTTTTGGGACAGACTTTCATGTCATGACAAGTCATAGGCTGTTGACTAGTTTATGGATGCTTGTTTTTGAATCTGATCCTTTCCTTTGGTCTGATTTGCTACGGGTTTGGAGGAAGGACAGTTGGTCACAAGAATGGTTTTTTTGTTGTTGGTGTCGTCCTAGGGATCAAACCTAGGGCCTGCTTCGTGCTAGGCATGTGCTCTACCAAGAATGCTTTCTTTGGGAAAAATTTTGGGCACTGAAATTGTTTAATTCTATTGGGTTTATCTCTTTAAAGATGCTTGTTGCAGCTGCTACCAAGTGTCTTAAAGAATTACCTTCGGCTGGTTGCTGGTTGCGGTTGTGCATGCTTATAATCCCAGTGGCTTGGGAGGAGGAGGCAGGAGGATCGAAAGTTCAAGACCAGAGGCAGTCTGTGTAACTTAGTGAGACCATGTCTCAAAAAGTAAAAAAATGGGCTGGGGATGCAGCTCAGTGGTCCAGCACTTGGAGAGCATGCAAGCGAGAGGCCCTGGGTTCAAATCCCAGTAACACACACATACACACACACACACACACACACACACACACACACACACACACACACACACACACACAAAGGAATTACCTTCTAGTTTTGTTTTGTTTTGAGACAGTTTTCGCTATGCAGTCCAGCCTGGCCTGGAACTAGAGATTCTCCTGCCTCAGTCTCCCAAGTACTGGGATTATAGATGTGTACCACCACATCTGGTTTAGCGGGTATAAGTCCTAAGTTCCATGATGTCACAGGCTGGTTTGTACAACATTTTCAGAACAAAGAGGGTTCTCCACAAATTTATAGCCAATTTCTTAAACTATATTCTTACTGAGGGGTTGTTCTGCTTCTTATTATTGGTTAGGCTCTTCTGATTCCTAGAAACAAAATCTTTCATGAGCTCAACTAATGACAGGGTAGTAGTTCACCTATGGAGAGATGACGGTGATTAGGATCACATGAAATTCCAAGTATGGGGGTACTTTAATATGGTTATGCCTTCTAGAGTTGGTTACTGGGTCCAGGAAAGCTCTAGGAAACTTAGCTGCAGGAATTGGTGCACCTTCATGTTAGGGTTGTATCATTTATATAACTGAGCGACTCTGTTTCTCGGGTTATCATTTGTGTTTTATGATTTCTCCTATTAGGTATTAGCTTGCTCATCCACTTTGTTTTTTCTCCACTTCATATTTTTAGCTTATTCATAGCTCTGCTTTCTTATAGCTTCACTTTCCTCATAAGTTTTGCTTGCTTATGGCCCTCATGGCCTCACCTTTGTGCTATGTGTTGGCTTGCTGCATATCCTTTCAGCTTCTGCTCCCTTTACTGTGATTCTTTTGACAACCCCATTCCAGTTCCCGAGAAGACAAATTTACTAGGCCTGTCCTAATACAATTTAGTTAGATACACAAACAACAGCGGTTTATAGATCTTCACTTTTGTGTTCTGCAATCAAAATGATGATTTTACTCAGTCTGTTACTTTTATTCTGCTTGTTTCTTGTAGCTTCTAATGTGGCCTTTAACAACTGACTTTTCCATCCTTTGTTTCAGGGTTTACAATTGCAAATGGTTGCAGGATCCAGCTGGGGTAAATGTGTGAGATGGTTCTGGTATTCACTCTCTTCCTTTTTCTTGAAAAACCATTTTTTTCCCTTTGCTTTTCTTTTGTTTATCCACCTTTGATAGAGACATTAGAAGAGAGATTTCTGTATTCTGAAATATAAATGAGACCGCAAATGTGGTGGTAAAAGACAACTGATGCTTCTAAGAGTATAGTAGGGAGTGTTTGGGATTGTGGTCAATTGCAACATGCAGGATTCATTTAAAAGGGAAGGCTGTTAGTACTTGGCCACTGCTAATTGTTGCTCAGGGGAAATGTGGGCATAGGATTGCCATGATTTCTGGCTTCCTATGAGGAGCATGAATGGCTTAAAAAAATTTTTTTTAATGATTTAGGGCAACAGAATTTGTTTATACATTTTTTATAACCTCATAGCTTTTGCTTTTTAATAATTTTGGCTTATTTGTAATTTTACCATTTTCTCGTGTCATGAAATGTGGATATATAGCAGCATCTCTTTAGCTCACCTTGGGCTTGACAGTTTTCCTTTGGAGAGAGTTTAGAACTAGGCCATAGTTTTTTTTTTTTTGTTTGTTTTGTTTTTTGCGGTATAGGGGGTTGAACCCATAGCCTCGCACCTGCATGTTTTGCAAGTGCTGGACCACTGAGCAGTGCCCCCAGCCCATTTTTGTTTTTAGTTTTTGAGACAGGGTCTCACTAAGTTACCGACTGCCTCTGGTCTCCAACTTGCGATCCTCCCGCCTCCGCCTCCCAAGCCACTGGGATTACAGGCGTGCGCCACCATGCCCGCCTAGGCCATAGTTTTGAATGCAGTTGTACAAGTTAGAATGAAATAGATTAGGAAATAGATTAAGCTAGAATATAGATAAGATAAACAGGAAAATATTTCCCTCCATCTGGCAAAGGCTAAGTATTCTGTGAAATTTCTGTCTCAACTATGTTTGTATGTGAATGTGTCTTTGGTCCAATGTAATTGTATTTCTTATTATGGATTAAACAACTTTACCAGACATTGAGATATTGTAAACAAATTGGCATCCCCTGGACTAAATTCCTCTGGTAGACAGGTCTTCTTTGGCCCATATAGATTTCTTTAAAATCAAAAATTAAAAAGATTCTGCATAAAAATCTTTTGTTTTCTTTTTTCTTTTTTTCTTTTTTAACATTCTTCTGAAATAGCAGAGATTGGATCTAAATTTCTGCTGAGGGTGGGGATGTAGCTCAGTGGTAGATTGCTTGCCTAACATCTGTGAGGCCCTGGGTTCAATCCAGTGCAGCTAAAAAAAAAGAAAAAAAGAAGAGAAAAAGAAGAAAGGCTGTCTCTTCGGGGCTATTTCCACAGAGGCCAAGTAGTGGTATGGTCATTTTAAAAGAAGGGCCTTTTCTCTTGTTTACCTCATTGTATATCAGCCTGTTTTTACTTTTTAGGTTATCTGCCTAGCCACTTAAGGTTTTTTTTTTGTCCCCCTTTCTGGTGCTGGGGATGGAACACAAGGCCTTGTACATGCTAGCCAAGTGTTCTACCACTCAGCTATACCCAAGCCCTTGGTTTCTTGAGATAGAGTCTCGCTATGTAACCCAGGTTGGCCTCAGACTCCTGATCCTCTTGCCCCTGCCTCCCCAGTGCTGGGATTACAGGCATATACTATCATGCCCATTTTACTTAAGGCATTTTGATTGCATGACAATCTAGTATTTTATAAGAATCTTATTACAGAAGTTGGTTGTCAGTCCTCTTGGTGATAGTAAGGGATTTAAGGAAGTTTTAAGAACTTCATCAGTCCCTTACCCTCCCTGAAAAAGTTTTCTCTTATTTGTGACTAAGTTTGTCAGTTTTTCAGTAAGCAGTAACTGGTATTTGGCTCACTTTTTCAACTAGATTTGTAATTTGGCACAGTATTGAAATCTTCTACCAATGCTCATATTTTCCTTGAACTTCATTTTCGTAACATCATGAATTACTAAATTGTTGATGCCATTCTGTATCTGAGTTTTCATTATTATACACTAAAGTACTGATTTGTATTTGTAGTAAGCCTGGTGGTATATTTCAGTTCTTTGTTCTGAGGGACTGTGTGGTATATCGTGGAATATTTATATATTTCTGATTGTTTTCCCCTAAACATCAGCAGTGACCCCCAGTCATTGTACTAACTAAAAATGCCCCCGCAGATCTGTTTTACAATACTGCCCAAGGATTATACTGTTCTGTGTAAGAATCATTGTTCCAGATCTTTACTATTAACAGTTTCATTTTATCTTTATTCTGTTTTACTTTCCACTTGTTCATGCATAGTTTCTAGACAGTTTGAGCTTACATCCCCTGTACTTTTTTATTTTGTGAAATTGTTCAGCTTCAGCTTTTGTCATCATTTGCCTGATTCTTTGTTCTCTGATTCAGATTCCTGGGAATGAGAAAATCTTCATTCAACGCATGTTTTTTTGGCTAGAGCTTTTCACTTCAGGCCATATCACAGACTTATTCCATATTTGTCTTTTGATTTGGTGTTGTATGAAAGAAAACATTTCCTATGGTTTTATACTGAGAAGGAATATTATACAATTGTGTTTTCTTTAGAAAAGGCTGAGGGTATATATGGCAGACACCATGTCACCAGCAGTAAGAGCTACAGCCTAGCACTTTGGCTGCCTAGCCTGAGGAGTTCCCCCTTTGGTGATGCGGGGACCTTGGCTCAGTCACAAAAATGAATTTTAGGATGAGTCAGAAAGAGAGCGAAGCAGTTGGAAGTTTGTTAAGTAAAGGTAAGAGATAGTACACACTTCAGCTTGGTCTGTAGAGTGGTCTACAGAGAGAGGTTCTGGCTTGGGCATCTTTATGATGGATATATATATATATGATTTTGTGTATTTGAAGTTATATTGCTCCAACAGGGATATAATTTACTATTCAATCCAAACTGTTAACAAAGAAAAATGAGCTGATTCTTTTGTCCTTTATCTTAAAGAACTTCCTCTTCTGTGAGTGAATTTTTAGGCTTGGAGGCAGGAGAATGGGGTGCTGATAAGAGAAACATTTTGGAATATTTTTATCTAGGAAGCTCCTCTTTAGTAGAGTGAGACCACAGAGAGGCTTAGGAGGTGCACTGTTTAGATTTACAGATAAGGAACAGTCTTCCTTGTGGTCTTGAAAGCAAGGTTAAATTCAAAGGTTACAAACGTTTTTAACTCCCAAGTATAGCTATTTTAAATTGTCACTTAAAATATTTCTCAAGATGTCTGTATGCAGGCAGGCCTCACATCAATTTTTTTAAAAGTTGATCTTCAGCTGCTAAGACTTAAACCAGACCCTGGGAGGGGCTCTTTTCCTTTCCATGTCCTCTAAATTTTCCCTGTTTCTATCCTGCCTCTATCTCATAGATACGACTATCAGGTAAGTATTTCTTAATGTTTTTTAACATAAAGTAACTTAACACGTTAGAACTTTCATGTATAGAATTCTTAATAATCGCCACTCTAAGTAGTAACCCAAATTGCTATGTAGCGCTCGTGTCCCTAAATATAGGGTAGCTTCAAAAAGTATATGACCCAAAGTCATAGAAACAAAGTAGAATATTGGTTGCCAGGGGCTAGGGGGAGGATGAAATGAGTTGTTTACTGGGTATAGAGTTTCAGTTTTATAAAATGAAAAAGTTCTAGAGATTGGTTATATAAGAATGTAAATATATTTAATGCTACTGAAATGTCTCCATAAAATGGTTAAGATGGTAAAAATGTAATCAGCATCCTAGGCCAGAGGCCCCAACCCTGGGGATTCCAACATGTCAAAAATAACAGTGAAAAGACAGGAAAGGATTTTAATCAAAATGACCATTTTGGGAAGTGGAAATGAAACACTGAGCTGAAATTAAGCATTTCAATCCATTTTTAGGAGTACTGAGCTTTAGGTTTAAACAGAGAAAGAATAGGAGGCAACAGTAAAAGGTATGTGGAACTGTGGCCTGGTTGATGATTATCTTAGTTCTGGTTCTGTGAAGTGGCTTCTGAGAAGTCCTTATCTCTTTAGGGGACTATCCTCTGATTCCTGTGAGATGATTACTCCTGCTTGGGGGTTGATATCATCACAGATGATCTGTCCCAGAGTCTCTGCTGTTTCTGGAATGCAAGGAGACTGCAGGTTTAGGACAGTAGCTGAAGACTTTCAGGCGCCTTTTCAGGGATCTGGAATAGGACCTTATAAAAGCTGACAGTAAAATACCTTAGTCACTCTTATCTTTGTACCTTTAGCCTTGAAGGGGGATAAGAGAGGTTAGGCATCACTGGTTGTTAGTTGGACATTCCTTGGGTGGGCAGAGTTGAGCAGGAGTTTGACCTGAAGAAGACAGAGACGCTAGGTTTTTAATCTGGTTTTAGTTACCTTGTTGGCCCGATGTTTT
>VMDO01039508.1:0-12662 GCA_007922755.1 Pedetes capensis
AACATGGAGATGCAGGTGTCTCTATGGTATGATGACTCATCTCCCTTTGGGTAAATTCCCAATAGTGTTATAGCTGGGTCATATGGTAGTTCTATTTTTAGTTTTTTGAGGTACCTCCATACTGATTTCCATAGTGGTTACACCATTTTACAGCTCCACCAGCAATGTAAAAGTGTTCCCTTTTCCCCGCAGCCTCGCCCTAGCTGGCTATTTTAATGGTGAATGAATTATACAATATCACCTGCCCACAGCAACAGCCTATAATTACAATGCATATGTTACCAACCAGAGTGGTGTCACATTCACAGGACAGTGAAATTTGATTTTCAAGATGTTGGGGTGGGGTGAGGCAAAAGGTCTTTGATATTAGAATTTGTGGCCATTCAAAGGACCATAGTACATAAATATACAGTCCGTAGCATCCCCAGATTTAACTATGGTTTGAATATATTTGAAAGAAATTGCATCTGTACTGAACATGTACAAACTTGTCATTATTTCCTAAACAGTGCAGTATGACTATTTTCAGAGCATTTACATTGTATTAGGTATTCTAAGTAATCTAGAGATGATTTCAAGTATCCAGTAGGATTTGTGTAGGTTATACGTAAATACTGTGTAATTTTATATAAGAGACTTGAATATCCACTGATTTTGATATCCATCAAAGGTCCTGGAACCAGTCCTCTATAGATATATCAAGAGTCAACTGTACAGTTTATCTGTGGTATTAAAACTTCATGAGGGTGAGGGTACAAATAGGGAAACCACAGTCTTAACCAGACTTCTTAGAGGTACAAAAATGAAAGTTGAGAAACACTGATACAATGCTGTCTAAATATTGCCATCAAGTTGGATCTGACTCTTAGCAACCATAAGTACAGTAGGACAAAACACTACCATACAACTGTGTCATGCACACGATCTTTTTATGTTTGAGCCCATCATTGCAGCCTCTTTTTCTTCTCATTTTGAGTCCCGTCACAGCAGCAAAAGGAGGTCCTAGGGGCTTTATTCCATTCCCATCATTAAGGTTGACTCTATTTTGAGAAGCTAACTCTTCTCTAGTCATTTCTTAAATGCCTTCCAGCCTGGGGAGCTCATTTTCTAGCACTATATTTGACAGTTTTTGTCTGCTACTCATAGAGTTTTCAATGGCTAATCATTTTGGGAGTGGGCTGCCAGATCCTTCTCACTAGTCTGTCTTGGTCTATAAGCTCAGCTGAAATCTGTCCACCATGGGTGGCCATGCTGGTATCTGAAATACCATTAGCATAGCTTTCATCATCACTGCAACACACAATCCCCCACAGCATGACAAGATGACAGATGTGGGGGAATTGTTATTTAGGTGTTTTATATTTTGTAGATAACTACAATTTCTGTTTAAACAATATGTTTGTTTTGGTTCTATCATTCTGGGAATTGAACTCAGGGCCTTGGGCATGCAAAGCACCCACTTTAGCAATGAGCTATACCCCAGCCCCCAGTAGGCTATGGCCTCCATACTGAAACACCCTTGTCAGCTTCATTAATGATATCAAAATTGCCAACATAGCTGTGCTGTCTGTGTCTTTGGCTGACTTCGCCTTTCAACATCTGACAAAATCAACTATTTCCTCCCTTTTGTAGCGTGAGTATGACCTGCGTCATAGCATAAAATGAGTTAAGATAGTAATATTCTCAGAACTGTGCCTGTATCTCTTGGTTTTCCCTCTGCCTAACTGGTTATTTTCAGGCTTATTGGGCTTGCCTTTTCAACTCTGGATGATATCTAATTGCTGAAGTGCTAAAGAGCCTGAACCCTCTTTTCTCTATCTATATTTTATTCCTAGGTGACCTCATCCGATTTCCTTGCTTTAAATCCTCTTATATAACCTCATTCCTCCAGCCATGATAAAACCAAGGGGAAACCTGACTAAATTCTCTAGATTTAACCTACTTCACCTGCCTTTAGTCTTTGATTGCATTCTCTAGACTTAATTCACTTCACTGGCTCTTAGTTAACCTTCAATCACCCTTACCCACACCTTTGCCATAAATATCCCAAGTCCGATCCTTGGAAAGGTCGGTTTGAGACTCGCTCTCCCATCTTCATACGCTTGGCTGCCTGTGAGTAAAATCTCTTTTGCAAAACTTGTTTCAGTGAATGGCAAACCGCCTAGCCTGGGGGGCTCATTTTGTGGCACTGTATTTGACAGTGCTTCTCTGTTAGTCATAGGGTTTTCAGTGGGTAATTGTTTTGGGAGTGGGCTGCTGGGCCCTTTTCCCATCAACATGCTAGCAAGTTATTTTTCCAACTCTGTCCACGTCTCTTGATGTTTTTTCCCCTCTTTCTCGCTAATCTGTGACACTAGTGGTTTTCACTGAGATTCCTGACTGGTCTCCTGCCTCCACTCCTATCTCCCAGCCCCCATCCTCATTATCCATTACTCACTGTGCTACCCAAAAAGAGATCATTTAAAAATATAAATCATATATATACACACACACACACACACACACACACACACACACATATACACACACACATACACTATCACACACAGAAGGTGCCAAAAACTGTGTACACATCTTGGAATGAAAGCTTTCCATTTTGCTGTTTTAAGAATGTATCACATGCTTGTTGTACTAACTCCTGTCTCACATGCACTTGAATCTCATACTACACATTGCTGGTGTAATTCAATTCAACTTTGAAAAGTAATACATAGATATATAGATAGCATCTCTTAATGTGTATACATTTTTGGCACCATATATATATATATATATATATATATATATATATATATATATATATATATATGTTGTTGTTGTTGTTAGGTGCCATCGAGTCGGTATCCGACTCATAGCGACCCTCATAGGGTTTTCAATGGCTGATTGTTTCAGGATTGCCTTGGGAGTGGATTGCCAGGCCCTTCTCCCATTTTTGCAGTGCTGGGAATTGAACTCGGGTCCTTAGAGACTGCAGTGCAGCTCTCTACCAACTGAGCTAAATCCCAGCCCCATATATATATATATATATATATATATGAATCTCCTTAAAATTACTTTTAGCTTTTCATGGAAATCAGAATAAACGTCAAGCTCCTTATCACGGCCACTAAGGAGCCCTACCTCCATCTCCCCTCCAGCCACACTGGCTTTCTGTTCCCAGAACAAGATGCACCCATTTCTGCCATGGAGATACTAGCTATTTCTTCCACCCAGATCTTCAAGCCTCAAGCGCCTGACAGTTCTTGCTTGGAAAGTCTCAGCACGCTTGTCCCTTTCTTAGAGAGGTTCCTCTCTGGTACCATAACTAGCCCTGGTTCCTTACCCCCAGTGACTAGTTTACTCCTTAGTTTTATTTGCTTGTTTTGAATCAGAGTGTTTATTTTAGAAGCTTGGCCATAATTCCAATTGTGTGGCCCCAGCTAAGCTTGGACCAGGCCCCTGCCCAGGGCTGGCAGGGAGTCAGGGTCAGGTAGAGGGATGGTGTGTGGGCCAAGGCCTCAGAGTTGTGAGATGAGACCTGTGTGATCTGTCCCATTCTCCTCCCCCACTGTGAGAACTCGGGAGCCATCGTCCCTGAAGAGTGGAACAGCCAGTAACAAAGCTGTCTCCTTTCCAAAGGCCTCCATGTGGTCAGCCACAAGATGAACTTTGCTGTCTGTATTATGGGCTCATCCTCCCTGGCCAGTCCCAGAGACATTGGCAGTCAGGCATGGCCGAGGACCCCCTTGCCTTCAGACTCCCAGCCTACCCCACAAACCCAGCAGGTGGGCTTGAACAGCGCAGGTGGGCAGCAGTGGGGTTGGGGATTATGCACTCACGACTCCACACTGCACACCCTTATTACTCTGGTATGGCTCTCAATTTGCCTTTTCCCATGCTCCCCTTCACAGGCCACCAATTCCAGGATGGCATCTCCCATCCACTATTATAGGGGCCCTTGCTGCTGAGAGCCTACTGAAACTGAGGCTCCCAGACACCTGCCCTCCTCTATCTAGTAGCCTTCCTGCTCCTTCCAGGACCTCAGCTGTGATTCCATGATGGTGGTCCTAGTGAGGACCAAGCTGGGTCCACAACCTTTGGTGTGTAGTGCCTCCAGCTCCAGGCTGAACCTTGGGGCCTACTGCCCTGCCTCCCTGGCTGGGCTCCACCTTTCCAATGCTTTGTCTTAGAGCTACCTTAGTTGTTGGTATGTCGTTATTGTTGTTGTTAGGTGCCGTTGAATCATGTCTGAGTCATAGTGACCCTCACAGGGTTTTCAATGGTTGATTGTTTTGGGATTGTCTCGGGAGTTGATTGCCACATTCTTCTCACATTTTTGTGATGCTGGGAATTGAACCCAGGATCTCAGAGACTGTAAAGTGGTGCTCTACCAACTGAGCTAAATTCCATCCCTAGTTGTTGATATAGCTGTTGATATAGTTTTTTTTTTGGCTTCCCACTGGGTCATGTCAGCTCTATGAAGAAAGGGATGTTCCTTCTCAGTACCTCCAACCACACGTGCAAAATAGTAGATACTTGTGAATATGCTTTATGTTGTAGATATTGGGCTTAATTCTCATAGAGGCAAATGATGAATATGAAATAGTTCAATGCTAAGGGTTTGCTTATTTAGCAGGGTTTACTGATTGATGGGTTGGTTGGTTTTAAAGTCAAGTAATCTAGCTAGGCATGGTGGCACACGCCTATTATCCCAGGGAGGCAGAGGCAGGAGGATCACAAATTTGAGTCCAGAGGCAGCCTGTGTAAATTAGTGAGACTGTGTCTCAAGATAAAAAATTAAAAAGGGGCAGGAGATGCAGCTCACTGGTAGAGCACTTGCAAAGTTTGCGCAAGGCCCTGGGTTCAGGCCCCCAGTACAGAAAGAGAGAAAGAGAGAAAGAGAGAGAGAAAGAGAGAAAGAGAGAGAGAAAGAGAGAAAGAGAGAAAGAAAGAAACCTATCAGGTTTTGTGTATGTGAAATCTTGTGGAATTTGGTGAGATGCCACCTGTGTGGATGAGTATATGGGGAGAGGGTGCTTTTGTATTTCCTTACAAGTGATTAGTTATGCTTTGCAAGTACTGCCCTAGAACTGCAGGAATGTTGGTTTTGGGGAATGTATCCAGTACAGACAATTCTATATTTATCTTAATTCAGTTATCAGATTAGTTATTGACCCCAAGCCAATCTGCTGTTTGTTTTTTTTTTTTTTCTATTATGGTCCTTTAAAACAAAGCAAAACAAAACAAATGAAACAAAATTGTTTTGGTAGACACTCATTGAAATAAGAAGGGAAAATTTAAGAGATTCAAAAATACTAAATAATTTGAAATGGTTTTTACACATCCGGGTTGACTGTGTTGATTGAAACAGAATTTAAGAAATATCTATGAATTTGATGCAGTGTAGTTAAGGTGATTAGAATCTGGGTGATTAGAATTGCCTGTGCTTTAGTTGTTTCCAAAGCAATCGTGTGGATTCTTTTTTTGCTTAAATCCAAAATGATCTGATATGAAATTTAAAAAATCCCCCTGTGGGTTAATTTCTTCTTTCATTGGAGATGATGTACTGTCCCATTATCATAAAAACTACCCAGGAGCTTATCCTGAAGCAGCTTTGGAGCAGTGAGCATTCTTTTAAAGAAAATCTTTTTATTTTTTTCTAATTGGAGAATAATGTATATTCATTGTAAGGAAATAAAATAGAAATTTTGTGAATCCCTCTGAAAGATAATTTCCATTTTAGTGTATTTTCTTTCAGTTGTTTTTCTGATGTATGGTCGTTTTCTCTCCCACTTTGAGATATGCATTGTGATTTCCGTGAGTGATAAACAGGACAAATCTGCTGGCTCATTTCCTTTTACAGACTGCCACCTTCTCTCCCAACCAAAAAAAAAAAAAAAAAAAAAAATTCTGGATTTTGCTTGGTTTGAAGTAATTTATGCTGGAAGAATTATAAAATGTAGAATCTATAATATGAATTTGGCTCACTCTGTATTAGAAAAAAAAATAAGTTTCACCACAGCCTGAGAGGAAACTTTACATATCACCCATCGAGCCAATGCTTTTGATACATATTTCATGATCACGCTGAAGATTTTCCAAACTCAGAGTGCTGTATCATTCATTCACTCTTTTAAACTACAAGATTATTTTTGGCTATTCTTGTTGGCATGTATGCCTTCCCATTACTGATCTGCATGAACCATTTATCAAGTCAAGGGTTTAATCTATCAATGTCAGAGTTTCTTTGTTCTGCCTCTCTCTGTCTTGCTTTTCCATATGGCATTGTCCCATATGTATACACTGCTGGCTTTAAAAGGATCATTCTGATGTAATGGTTTACCAAATTTCTTCTCCTTTTCAAATAATGTAGAATGAAGTCATATTTTATAGGAAAGGCTAATTATAAAGTTGATCAGTTTATAGAACCTTATGATGTTCTAAACCTGCTTTTTCACTAGTTAATATTCCTGGTTCTCTTTTTGCCAGTAGCTCCTTGTTTTCCAACTCACACTGAAAACCTGAATCATCTTTGGTTTCTTTCTCTCCCATCTTCCAGGCATTTATAAAATTGTCAGATCCTTTGGACTGTATCTCCTGTAGACAGATAGATAGGTTTATTGGTTGGGTTGGTTTTTTTTGTTTGTTTGGCTTTTTTATTGTTTGTTTTTTGAGTCAGTCTCACTGTGTAGCCCAGGCTGTCCTGGAGCTCACTAAATAGACCTGACTGGCTTTGAACTCACAGCAATCCTCCTGTCCCAGCCTCTTCAGTACTGAAATTATGGATGTGTGCCACCATATCTAGCTTCCATCTCCTGGACATTTCTTGAGTCCACTCTGTATTTCCTTTTTTTCCTGGAATCACAGTGCTGCCTACCATCCTCAAAGAAGCAAAGCTTCTGGTAAGATCAGATATAAAGGCCAAAACAAATTAAGTAATTAGTAAAAATGACTTCCTATCATTTGCCACACCCCTATCTAGGCTCTAGGGATGCAGCCGTGAATAAGAGTAAAAATAAATCACTTAATGGAGTTTATATTCTAGTGTTGGGACAGAGAGGAGAAAAGCAAATAAGAATAATATAAGCAGGTAAATATAGTATTTGAATTTTGTTAACTGCACAAAGAAAAGTAAAGCAATTTTGGGCCATAAGGAGAACTGAGGGTAGACCGAGAAGGTACAGAAAAGGATATGATTGGGAAGATAATGGAAATTAACCAAAACTTAAAGGAATATCATGTGTAAAAAGTATACATAGAAAGGTATCCAAATTCTCAATCAAAGGCATCCTATAACTGAATTTCCCAGTCTTGATACCAAACCACAGGGATCATCTATGCCATATAACAATAAGAGCTAGATATGCCTTAATTTACAGTAGGTTTACATCCAATAAACTCATTGTGGGTTTAAAACACCATAAGTTGAAAATGCATTTAATGCACTTAACCTACCATTCATCACAGCTTAACAACACAGCACACTGAAGAGCCTCAGTTGTTTCTCCTCTTGATTCCGGGCCTGACTGCAAGCTGTGGCTCCCATTGCTTCCTAGCATCAGGAGAGAGTACTGCATCACATATCAGGAGCCCAGGAAAGGATCAAAATTCAAAATGTGAAGTACAATTTCTACAAAGTCAGAAACTCATAATGACTAACGGTATTACAATAGCATTGAGCTCTTCCCCTCTTTCTGAGCCATCCCCTTCTGCTGCAGTTTGAATCTGGAGTGTCCCTGAAAGGCCCACATGTGGAAGGCTTGGTCTCCACGCTGACTCCTTTTGGAAAGAGGTGGAACCTTCAGGAGGTGGAGCCTAGTTGAAGAAAGTTAGGTTAAGCTGGGCGCGGTGGCACACTTCTTGTAATCCCAGTGGCTCCAGAGGCAGAGGCAGGAGGATCACAAGTTCGAGACCAGAGGCAATCTGTGTAATTTAGCGAGACCCTGTCTCAAAAACTAAAAAAATGGGCTAGGGGGTGCAGCTCAGTGGTCCAGCACTTGCAAAGCATGCAAGTGCAAGGCCCTGGTTTCAACCCCCAGTACCAGGGGGGGAAAAAAAAAAGAAAGGAAAGTTAGGTCATTGGAGGCATTCACTTAAAAAGGATATCGGGACTCTGACCACTTCCTGCTTATTTCCTTGTGCTCCCTTTCACACTCCCCCTCATGTCTTCCAATTTCTACTTGCTGCCTTCATTTGCTTTTTCTCTAGCTGGAAGATCTTTTTTTACCCTCTCTTCAGTGTCTAAATTGTGTCCACTCTGTTGAACTCAGATCAGATGTTTCCTCTACTATAAAAACTTCATGTAAGTAATCTCCTCTTCAGAATTTTAACCATGAACTTTTATTTTTTTGCCTTCAGATTTCCATGTGTGTCTCCACATTTCTGTTAAACTTGAAGCTCTTTGAGGGTGGGCTTCTGGTCTGAATCATCTTTGATCCTTTCCCTACATCTAGCACTGTGTCTAGCATGCTCAAAGGAGTGTGGCATATTCACTCAATGGCAATTAAAAAATATGATCCTACTGGAGTGTCACCAGATGAAAATGCTAGAACTGATAAAATACTGTGAAATGCCTTATCAATGAAAGACATGGTACATTAGTTTGGAGAGGAGAAAAGTCATAGGCAAGGTTTTTTAGTCGTCTTTTTTTCCTTAGCTGACCTTCTGGTAATGTTTATTAATGTGGCCACATCTCCTCCTCCTCCTCTATTGTTTCCTTCTCCGCCACTTCCTCCTCTTCTTCTTTGAAACATCTCTCTCCTCAATATCCATAATATGTTTTTACCCTTTTTATCCCTTTTGCTGGCTTTTCTTCCCCTATTGAATGTTTAAGTGTTGGAATTACACATTGGAATCTAAGTTCAGTCTTAGATACTCCCTTCTCCTCAGTTCTGCCTTAAGGATGCTTGTAGCTTCAATTACAATCTACATGAAGGGAATTGCAAAAATTACAGATCCAGTTCAGATGAGACCTCTGAAGCCAAATTTCCTGCCTAAGTTGCCTCAGAGGGTCCTCAGCCCCAATATGTGTATTTGAGACTCATGAGCTTTTTGTATGCTTTCTAACTTCAATGAATAGTACTGTAGGCATTTCATGCACCCAAGCTAGATTTCTAGAAGTGACCTCTGACATCTTTCCCCAACGCTTCATATCCAATCCACTTCCAAGCTCTCAATTTTTACATCCTTAACTATCTAAGCCTACAGCCATACCACTTTGGCATCCAATCCCATCAGATCTCAGAAGCTAAGTGGGGTGGGGCCTGGTTAGTACTTGGATGAGAGACCACCTGGGAACACCAGATACTGTAGGCTTGGGAGAAGGACCCGACAACCCACTGCCAAAAAACAATCAGCCATTGAAGACCCTATGAATAGTGGAGAAGCACTCACAAAACTATTTTGCCCATTGTACGTAGGGTTGCTATCAGTTGGACACCGACTCCACAGCACCTAACAACAACAAAACTAACTAAAATCCACCAACAGATAGCTCATCTCCAAGCTGCTATCCTCATACAGGACATCATTGTGTCCTGCCTAGACCTCTCCCACAGCCTCCCATTGGACTTCCCATGCCCACATTTGCCTCTCCCATGCCTTTCTCCAATTCTCAGGATGATTTTTTTTTTTTTGGAATAAAGATTTTTATTACCTTATTTGTCGTGGTTTGGTTCTCAGTGGCTCCTTGGGCAAACTGCTCCTTCAATTTGGGCTGCTCTTCTGTCCAGTATTCACCCACCCACACTTCAGGTCTTTTACTGCTCAGATGGAACATCACTTCCTTGAGAAAGCATCTTCTGTTCTCCCTGATTAGGTCAAATCCACTAATAGAAATTCTCCTAGCCCAGTGTTATGAAAAGACATATTGCCATTGTAATTTTATATTTATTGGTGGTTACTGCTGGGAGGAGATGAGAAAAAGGAGAGCTGCAAGAGATGAAACAAAAGAAAGCCTGGAGGCCAGCTTATGAGGAATTTAGTATACCATGTTAAGACATTTTGAACTTTATCCCAGAACATTGAAGAACCATTAGAGGATTTTAACGGGAAATGGCAGGATCATATTTACATTTTATAAGTGTTGTGGATTGAATTGTGTCTCCTCATAATTTTATGTTGAATTTTTAACCCTAATTCCTCAAAAATATGTCCTTATTTGGAAATTGATCATTTCAGATATAATTAGTAAAATGAGGTCAGTATGGAGCAGAGTAGGTACCTAAACCAATAGGACTGGTGTCTTACTTGCAAAAATGTCCTGTGGAGAGATAGAAGTGTGTACAAAGATAATGCCATGTGAGGCTTGGCGACAAGCCAAAGAAACACCAGAAGCTAAGAGAGAGAGGCTCAGAACAGATTCCTTCCTACTACTTTCTGAAGTAGCATGTCTCTGCCAACAGATCTCAAGCTTTTAGATTCTGGACTTGTGAGACAATATAGTTCTGCTGTGTAAGCCCTGGAAAACTAATGTGGTATGGACAATCCTGGCTGTGATGTGGAGAATAGTTTGGAAGTGGGCAAAACTGGATATAGGGTGACCATCTGGGGCTATTAAATTAAGAGGTGATGGTGATTGTGGGAAAGATTAGAAAGCTAATTTGAAAGTAGAATCAACTAATATGGGTAAGTGATTAGGCTTTCAGAGTTGAGAGGAGCAGGACTTGAGAAATGATGGAGGTTTTCAAGTCACATTTATTGGTTGATAACTCCCAAAGGTAGGTATATCTTTAGCTATGACTTCTCTCAAGTCTCCAGATTTCCATATCTGAGTGGCAATTTAACTCCACTTAGATTTTCCAGAGTCAATTTGATGAACGTTTAAATAAATGAAGAAGTTAATTAATGATGAATAATTAATAAGGGTCACCATGTAGATGAAAAAGGAGACTTAATATGTAACTTCTCCATATATATGTTAAGAAACATATACTTTCATTCTACCTAAGAAAGAGTTTTTTTTCTTTTTTTTGTGGTACTGGGGGTTGAACTCAAGGCCTCGCGCTTGCATGCTGTGCATTTTTTTACTTTTTGAGACAAGGTCTCACTAAATTATGCATACTGCCTATGGTTTTGAACTTGTAATCCTCCTGCCTCCGCCTCCCGAGTTGCTGGGATTACAAGTATGTGCCACTGCACCTGGCTTTAAGAAAGAATTTTTAATCAGAATCCCCCCAAAATGGAGTGGCCTACCATGGGAAACAGATTTCTGTTTCTGATGTCCAGTCTGAATGACCATAAGTTTATGACTTCAGATTATCCTTCTTTTACATTCCTTTAGCTCTATGTTTAGGACTGGGGTTTAGCTCAGTTGGTAGTGTGCTGCTCTGCACTTAGAGGCCCTGGGTTTGATCCCTAGCACCACAAAAACAGGAGAAGGACCTGGCAATCCACTCTCACAGCAATCTCGAGAAAACAATCAGCTATTGAAAACCCTGTGAGGGTCACTATAAGTCAGACTCCACTCAGTGACACCTAACAACAATAGCTCTCTGTTTATAGCTCCTATATTGTTATGTTTACATTTTAATTCTAAAGAAGTCTAATGATCTTCTTCATTTTATGGTGAACTTGCTAAGAGCAAAGACCAGGTTTTTAAAATTTTGCCATCACCAGAACCCTAGCACTAAGGTGTATACATAATCACTTAAAATCTGCTGCTCTGTTGAGAATGGATAAGTTTGAGCCTCAATTTCAAATATCCTTTACCTCAGCTATTTCATTTAATAGTTTAGTAATAAATATTCCTATCTATTTCTTTGCTTAATAATGAAAATACAAAGTGTTGAGATCAAATATTTCTGTTAGCTAATCAATATTCCTGTTATCAATTATCCATGTGAGGTTATATTATGAATTAATTTGATCCCATGCTCTATGGTATAAGGTATATGTGTTGTGCAAAGGCATAATTGCTTACACTCATACATAATAAGTAGGTTGGGGAATTCGCCTGATGGTATAGCTTAGTTATTAATAGTGATCGGCAAGTGTACATTTCAAGTTTAGAACCTCATCAGGCTTTTGGGAGTTAGTGTTTCAATTTCAAGGAAAATTTAAACCTTTCCTTTCATGTACTCCTGTTCATTTAATCCTGTCAAAATAGAAGATATTATGTGTTAGAAAAAAGGAGCTAGAGGCTAATTAAAGGACTAAAGGCAAGGGTTTCCTGACCCTCTGGTTTCTCTGCAAAGGAGTGACAAATTAAATGTAAATGAATCAGAAAGATACCTTAGGTCGTTTCTTAAATCGTGGTAAAAATATGTAACATAGAATTTACCATCTTACCATTTTAAGAGTCCTGTGCCGTAATTCATATTGTTGAGTACATTAACATTGTTGAGCTTTCTCCAGAACCTTTTCCACCTAGCAAATCTGAGACTGTGCCCATTAAACAGCAACTTCCCTTTCTCCCCCTTCATCTCCTATAGTAACCATTATTTACTTTTCTGTGTCTATGACTATTTTGCCTGCAGCCATAGCCCTGTGGCATCCGATCCCGTCAGATCTCGGAAGCTAAGCAGGGTCCGGCCTGGTTAGTACCTGGATGGGAGACCGCCTGGGAACACCAGAAGCTGTAGGCTTGGGAGAAGGACCTGGCAAACCCCTCCCAAAAATCAATCTGCCATTGAAAACCCAATGAACAGCAGAGAAGCACTGACAATAGTGTTTCCCCTGTTGTA
>VMDO01039509.1:0-12573 GCA_007922755.1 Pedetes capensis
GGGTTATATGTAAAAAGTGTTTAAAATGCAATGTTATTTTGTCAAAACAAATAGAAAACTAGATTACATGTAAGCACGTGTATGTTTATAAGATTTCCACTTTGCTAGAAAATATGTATCCATGTTTGTATTTTATATGATCATATTTGCTTAAATATAGTGTCTAGTTTCTCTTAAATTCTTTTATATAAATGTTAATTTTAAGGTAATTCAAGTGTGCATTTGCATTATATAACTAAACAAATGATATTACACTTAGATAAGTAAAATGCACTGAACATGCAATCCCTACAGCATGGAATTATTACCTTTTATGTGTTCAAGAAGGTTTTAAAAACCTGATTTACTTGGTTAAGGCATCTGAGTGATACACTTCCTACCAATTCTAGCAAATCTCATAAATTTAAGGATGCTGCCTAATTGTAATATATATATGTAGAGAGAGAGATCACACAGCTTAGAAGTTAATTTATACAAATGAATAATACATGCTGAAATATAACAGATAACATATTCAGAAGAAACTAAACACAAATTGTAAAATAAAATTAAACCAGTATCTTGCATTTGCTCTTCTTATGCTAAGAAATCATTTTCCTCAGTATATCCTTCCCATAAAGCACAGAGGCAAATAAGGTATTCTGACATTTGAATAAACCCCGCAAATAGAAGAGGTTTTGAGCCATGTCTTCTGAACACCTTAAACCAGCAGTTTCCAACCCTTTTATCATCAGAAACTGGTTATGTTTCAGATAAATTTTCTATAGATCACGGATCTGGCAGAACGTGGAGTTGAGGCAGTAATGATGAGGATAGTCTGTAAAGAAAGACGAAACTTCACTCTATTGCCCACCACTCATCTCCTGCTGTGCAGCCAAGTTTTTAACAGGCCACAGAGAAGTACAGATCCATGGCCCAGGGTTTGGGTATTCCTGCTTTAAAAGAATCTGGTGATTTTCAAGACAAAAATTTCACTAGAAAAGGTAGAAGCAACTAAAGTCTCCATTCACAAATGAATAGATAAACAAATAGTGTTATATAAACATAGTAGAATATTACCGTGTTGGAATTCCCAGGGGAATAGAGAGTACCCCAAACCTGGCTGGTTCCAGGAGCTCATCTAGCCCACTAGGAGGATGGGGTGAGATAGTAACTGGTCACCTTTGTCCTTCATCCAGGTATCTCACTCTTTCCTGCTCCCATCAAGCAGGTCAAGATGGCACCCAGTATATGGTAGCATCTAAGGCCCCCCTGGTGCCGGATTGGTCATCTGATCAAACCCTGTTCCCCTGATTGTCTGGCTATCAGGCCATATAAACTCTGGATCTCAGATCTCAGCAGCCATTCTGAACACTATCCAAGAAAAGCTCATCAGGTCCTTGGGGTTCCTTAAGGGTCCAAGATCCATTTACTCATCTGCCTACCTTAGCCTTCAGCCTTCCTCCAACATGCCTTCATCATACTTCAACCCATTTGCCACCTCTATCCTACACTGACCTCTACAACATTGGATATCCTACATGGACTGACAGCTCCTCAAGGCAAGACTCTTGGAGTCAAGCACAGGACCCTCGAAGAGGTGAAACATGCAAGCCAGAAGAGCAACAACACCCAGGAGTCTCTGCCCCAGAGGCAGAGACAGCAGCTAAGCACTTCCCTTCTCCAACTCCCCTTTACCCTCTCCCTAATCCTCCATTCCTTTCCCCTCCTTCATGAATAAACCCCTGTCCTTCTAACCTGTGTGTGATCCTCTGTTCTCAGGCCATAGCTTCACCACCCATTGCAGCGTAGGACACCCACCTCTAGCTTCCACCCACAATGCAGAGACAGAGAAACTCCAGGAAGAATCTGACATTACCAGCTCTTCAAAAGAAAGGAAATTTTGTCACATGCTAGAACATGAATGAACATTATGATGTATGAAATAAGACAAAATAAAGGACAAATGTATGATTCCTTTTATAGTCAAGTTCACAAATGTATGAAGTGCACTTAAGTGGCTAGGGGTAGGAGGGGAAGAGGAATTATGTAATGAAAATAGACTTTCAGTTTTGGAAGACATAAATGTTCTGAAAATGTATAGTGGTGATGGGTTCACAAAATTGTGAACATGATTAATACCACTGAATTGTATACTTAACATGGATGAAATGGTAAAATTGGTATTACATATATTTTACACAGTGAAAAATTTTTCAGGTAAAAGAGCCTTTGTAATAACATTGCTACACTGTAACTTACTTAATATTTAGATCTGTGTCTTCTGTAATACATAGTGAAATTCCTAAGTGATAGAAATTATTTCTATAGTGCTAGATATGCTTGTCTGTCTGCTCTCAGTTACTATTTATATGACTTCCATAGAACTAGGTCATAAAGACTTGTTCTCATTTCAAAACTATACTGAAAAAAAGATGAGTGAACTGAGATAGCTGAGAAGAAATAAAAGAGAAAATGATATTATCTGATTGTACTGTGACCGTGTTCTCAAGAAGTGTGTGAAGACTAGAAGCTTCAGCAACACGTGGCAACTTAATTGAAAGAATTAAAAATACTCAATTCTCAAATCAGACTTACTAAAGAAGAAAGTCTGAGGATAGTATTCAGAAATTGCTCTTTCAATGAGCTCTCTAGGTGATTTACATGCACAACAATATTTGAGAATAATTTTCCCATAGGCTATACTAGAGAACTGATATGGTGTTAGAGATTAAGGAAGAGCATTTGGGTCTTCTAAGTAATAATGTAAATGAAGAAATAACTTGATTTTTCCAATTCCTACATTATAGCTCTCTTATTTTCTTTTCTTGTTTTATTGCTCTGGCTAACATTTCAAGTACTGTATTAAAAAAGAGCTTTACCCATAATTTTGGAGAAAATGCTTTATTATATTGAGATACACTTCTATTCCTATTTTCTTCAGATCTTTTGTGATGAATGGTTTTGAATTTTGTCAATGGATTTTTCTGCAATATAACAAGATGGTCATGTTATTTTTATCCTTGATTCTATTTATATATTGCATTGCATTTATAGCTTTGCTTATGTTCAACGAATCTTGCATCCTTGAAATGAAACCTAGCTGATCATCGTGTATAATCTTTTTTTTTTTTTTTTTTTTTTTTTTTGCGGTACTGGGGGTTGAACCCAGGGCCTCGCGCCTGCATACTCTGCAAGTGCTGGACCACTGAGCTGCACCTCAGCCCATTTTTTTTTTTTTACTTTTTGAGACAGGGTCTCACTAAATTATGCAGACTGCCTCTGGTCTCGAACTTGCGATCCTCCCGCCTCTGCCTCCCGAGCCGCTGGGATTACAGGCGTGCGCCAATCGTGTATAATCTTTAAAGTGAGTCACTAAAGTCAATTTAAAAGTATGTTGTTATTCTTAGGTGCCCTCGAGTCAAGTCTGACTCATGGCAATCCAATGTATAGCAGATCAAAACACTTGCCGATTCTGTGCTGGCAAACCATCTTATTTATGTTTAAGCCCATTGTTGCAGACATTGTGTCAATCCATCTGGTGGAGGGTTTTCCTCTTTTGCATGACCTGCCACTCTCCCAAACATGATGTCCTTCTCCAGGGATTGTTCTCTCCTGACTACATGTCCAAAATATGTAAGACACAGTCTGGCCATTCTTGCTTTCAAGGAGCACTCTGGTTGTACTTCTTCTAGGACAGATTTCTTGGTTCTTTTGGCAGTGCATGGTATACTCAATAGATGTCTCCAGCACCACAATTCAAAAGCATCAATTCTATTTCTGTCTTTCTTGTTCAATGTCCAGCTTTCACAACCATATGATGAGACTGAAAATACTATGGCATGAGTCAGACGCACCTTTGTCTTCAATGTGACATCTTTGCTTTTCAATACTCTAAAGAGATCTTTTACCACAGATTTTCCTAGAGCAATGCGTCTTTTGATTTCTTGACTACTGCTTCCACGGGTGTTGAGTATAGAGCCAAGCAAAGCAAAATCTTGGACAACCGCAATCATTTCTCCATTTATTGTGAAGTGGCATGCTGACCCAGTCATAAGGATTTTTTGTTTTGTTGATGTTTAGTCGTAACCCCTATTGAAGGCTATGATCTTTGATCTTCATCAGTAAATGTTTTAAATCCTCTTCATTTTCAGCAAGCAAAGTGGTGTCATCTGCATAACGCAGGTTGTTAATGAGTCTTCCTCCTGTCTTGATGCCACATTCTTCCTCATAAAGTCCAGCTTCTCGGATTATTTGCTCAGCGTATAAATTGAAGAGATAGGGTGAAAGTATATAGCCCGGACGCAGACCTTTCTCAACTTTAAACCACTCAGTGTTTCCTTGTTCTATTCGAACAACTGCCTCCTGGTTCATGTACAGATTTCTCCTGAGCACAAGTAGGTGTTCTGGTATTCCCATTTTCCAAAGTGTTATCCATAATTTGTTATGATCCACACAATCAAATGCTCTTGCATAGTCAATAACACATAGATAGACATCATTCTGATGTTCTCTGCTCAGGTAATATCCACCTGACATCAGCAATGATGTCCCTAGTTCCCTGCCCTCTTCTGAATCCTGCTTGATTTTCTGGTAATTCCCTGTCTATATACTGCCAGTCACTTCTGAATGATCTTTAGTAGAATTTTGATGGCGTGCAATATTAATGATATTGTCCGATAGTTTGCACATTCAGTTGGATCTCCTTTTTTGGGAATAGGCACAAATATGGATCTCTTCCAGTCAGTTGGCCAGGTAGGTGTTTTCCAAATCTGTTGGCATAAACATGTTAACACCTGCAGTGCTGCATCTGTTTGTTGAAATATCTCTATTGGTATCCCATCAATTCCTGGAGCCTTGTGTTTCGCCACTTCTTTCAAGGCAGCTTCCACTTGGTCCTTCAACACCATTGGTTCCTCTTCATATGCAACCTCTTGGAATGGTTGGTCATCTGCCAAGTCTTTCTTGTATAATGACTCTGTGTATTCTTCCCATCTTCTTTTGATGTTTCCTGAATCATTTAAAATTTTCCCTGTAGAATCTTTCACTACTGCCACTCGAGGCTTGAATTTTTTGTTCACTTCCTTAAGCTTGAGAAACACAGAGCGTGTTCTTCCCTTTTGGTTTTCTGCCTCCAGCTCCTTGCACATGTCACTGTAATATTTGCTTTTGTCTTCTCGATCTGCCTTCTGAAATCTTCTGTTTAGTTCCTTAACTTCATCAAGTCTTCCTTTTACTTTAGCTGCTGGATGTTCAAGGGCAAGTTCTACTGTCTCTTTTGACATGTAATTTGGTCTTTTCTTTTTTCTTTGTCTGTTTAAGAAACTTTTGCTTCCTTCTGGAATGATATCTTTTATGTCACACCACAGCTCTTCTGGTCTCCTATCATTTGTATTTAATGCATTAAACCTATTTTTGAGGTGGTCTCTGAACTCAGGTGGGATATACTCAAGGTCACACCGTGGCTCTTGTATACTTGTCCTAATTTTCTTCAGCTTCAGTTTGAACTTGCATATGAGAAGTTGATGGTCTGATCCACAGTCAGCACTTGGTCTTGTTTTGACATTTTGTATTGAGCTTTTCCATCGTCTCTTTCCACATATGTAGTCAATTTGATAACTGCATGTTCCATCTGGTGAAGTCCATGTGTATAGTCTCAGCATTAGAAAATGAAGAGTTAAGAAACTTGAAGATGAGAGAGAAGTAGCAGACATGTATCAAAAGGACTACTTTTTATTTAATTAATGGGAGAAACAATTGAAAGATCATTTTCATCCAAATTTTTATTTGATAGAGAATTAAATCCCCCAAACCTCTTTTAGTTTGCTGCACTGTGGGGGATTGTGTATTGCGATGAGGATGAGAGCTCTGCCACTGTAACCTCAGATATGAGCAAGATTACCCATGGTGGACAGGTTTTCAGTTGAGCTTCCAGACTAAGACAGACAATGGAGTAGGACCCGGTGAACAACTCCTGAAACAACTAGCCATTGAAAACCCTATGAATAGTGGAGAAATATTGTCAGATATAGTGCCAGAAAATGAGGCCCCCAGGTTGGAAAGCACTCAAAAGACTACTGGGGAAGAGTTGCCTTCTCAAAGGAGAGTCTACAGTGATGACGGAAATAGAGTAAAGCCCCAGGGTGCTCAACTTGCTGATGTGGCACAACACAAAATGAGAAGAAACAACTGTAAACATCCATTAATAATTGGAACATGGAATATGTAGTATGAATCTAAGAAAATTAGAAATCATTAAAAGAGAATTGGAACGCAAAAATATTGACATTCTTGGTGTCAGTGAGCTAAAATGGACCGGCATACGCCATTTTAAGTCAGACAATCATATGGTCTACTATGCTGGGAATGATAAACTAAAAGGAAATGGGGTTGCATTCATCATCAAAAAGACATTTCAAGATCTGTCATGACATACAATGTTGTCAGTGATAGAATAATATCTGTACGCCTACAAGAAAGGCCAGTTAATATGAATATTATTCAAATTTATGCACCCACCACTATGGCCACAAATGAAGAAACGGAAGACTTCTATCAGCTTCTGCAATCTGAAATAGATCAAACATGCAATCAGGATACACTGATAATCAGTGGTGACTGGAATGCAAAGGTTGGAAACAAAGAAGAGTGCTCGGTATTTGGAAAATATGGTCTTGGTGACAGAAACCAAGCTGGAAATCGAATCATAGAATTTAGTCAAAAAAGTGACCTTTTCATTACAAATACATTTTTTCATTGCAAATTTAAAAGTATATTTAAGGATTTTTACATCAATGATCATCAGGATATTGGTCTACAGTTTTTCTTTCTTTTCTTTTTTCTTTCTTTCTTTCTTTCTTTTTTTTTTTCTTTCTGGCTTGATTTCCTACTTCCTTTATTTTCATTCTTTCTTCTTTTATTCTTTCTTTTTTTGTTCTTTCACATGTGTCTCTATTACCTTTTGTTATGAAGGCATTATTGGTTTTGTAGAATGAATCAGAAACTGTTCCTTCTCTTTCTATTTCAAGTAGTAACTTGACAAATATTGGTCCTAGTTATTCTTTAAGTCTAATAAAAGTTGTCAGTTAATCCATCTGGTTCAGGGTTTTAGTTGTTTAGGAACTCTACTACAGCTAAAATATCAGTTCTTATTCTATATCTGCTTAGGTTTTTACATCTTTTTTTTTTGAGTTTTGTTAGGTTATATGTGTCTAGAAATTTATCCATTTCTTCTCAGGTTTCTAATTTATTGAACAACAAGTTTTCAAAATATTAGTCAATGATCCTAAAATTGCACAGATTGTTATATCTGATAAAGAAATTCAGTAAAGTATGATGCAAAATCAACATAAAAGTCAATATTTTTGCTGTGCAGTGATAGTAAATACACTGAAAAAGAAATCAGAAAAATTACCCCATTTACAATAACCTCAAAAATACTTAGGAATAAATATAACCATGGAAGTGAAAGATCTGCAGAATGAAAAGTGTTAAACTCTGAAGAAAGAAATTGAACAAGGCGTTAGAAGGTAGAAAAACCTCCTGTATTCATCAAGTGGCAAAGTAGATACTGTTAAAATGGTCATATTACAAAAGTGATCTACATAGTCAATGTAATTCCCATCAAAATACCAATGACATTCTTCTCAGGGATAGAAAAATATCCTAAAATTTTTATAGAAGCACAGAAGACCTTGGATAGCCAAAGCAGCCCTTAGAAATATAGAGTAATGCTTGAGCTATCACGATATCTGATTTTAAAATTAATACAAAGATATAATAACAAAAAGATAATGGTATTGCAAACACATGGACACATAGGCCAATGATAGAATAAAGGACCCAGACACAGGTTCACATATCTACAGATATTTGATTCTCAACAAAGGTACCAAAAACACATATTCTTAGAATAGATGTTATTGTTGTTGTTAGGGGCTCTCAAATCGGTGTCCCACTCATAGTGACCAATGTACAACAAGTGAAACATTATTGTCAGTGCTTTTCTGTTCTTCATAAGGTTTTCAATGGCTAATATTTTCAAGAGTGGACTGCTAGGTCCTTCTCCTAAACATACAGCATCTGGTACTCCAAGGCAGTCTCCCATCCAACTATTAACAAGGCCTGACACTGCATAGCTTCCAAGATCAGAGGAAATCAGATTCTAGCATGGTAAATTGTAGAAAGACATTCAGTTATCTATGCTATCTAACAAGGATAAGATTTTTTATTCTCTGGTATTTTGCATAGATTAAATATTATAGAATTGTAAAATACTTATGTTAGGATTTATTACACAGTATGGACATTGAACAAGGAAGACAGGAAAAGAATTGATGCTTTTGAATTATGATGCTGGAGATGTCTATTGAATATACCATGGACTGCCAAAAGAACCAACAGATCTGTCCTAGAAGAAGGCAATCACAGTGCTCATTGGAAGCAAGGATGGCTAGTCTACATCTTACAAATTTTGGACATGTAGTCAGGAGAGACCAATCCCTGGAGAAAGACATCATCTTTGGGAGAGTGGCAGGTCAGCAAAAAAAAAAAAAAAAAAAAAAAAGAAAAGAAAAGAAAAACCGTCCACCAGATGGATTGATACAGTGACTGCAACAATGGGCTTAAACATAAGTAAGATTGTATGCCTGGCACAGAATAGGGAAGTGTTTCAATCTGCTGTACATAGGGTCGCTATGACTCTGACAAGACTCGATGGCACCTAACAACAACAACATCATTGTTTTGTCTATTTATTATCTACAAGTATCACAAAATGGACCAAGTGAATTACTGAGATGTTTCTACAGAGCACACCCCGATTCTACATCAAGTTAAGGGCTATGATTGCTGACATGCCAATCCATCCCCACATGACTTTATTTAAAGCAAATTACTTGAACAGAATTTTGGAATAGATGAAAGCACAATTTGACCCAATCTTTCATTTGCAACATTAGTAATAATGAAATAATGAAATACAATTCTTGTGCAAATGTTTATATTAAAGCTAAAGGTCTCAACTGCTTGGAACAAAATATTGGGTTTGTATAGCTTTAAGCTGACCGATTTAAGCATACAGTGCACAAATAGGCTTGCTGGTTTATTTTATGGTGTTCCATCAACTCTAAAATTCATTAAAAGCACATTTGATACAGCCTACAGGTTGCACTTAGGCTGTCACATGTTTTCCAATAGAATCATCAGATTCCAAATTAAAGAAATCATGAGTTTTGCCTAACTTTCCCCTTGGGATTGGATAGTATAATTGACCAATATAAAACAGTCACCAAGATATTTGATTGACTGAAACAAATAAATTTATCACCATATTTCTTTTAAAGGAGATGGAAAAAGATTCACTTTCATATCACCAAAGTCTGTACAGACATCCTAGATAGACTAGATGATCCTAGATAGGCTAGGATCATTTTGTTGCTTTTAAAAACTGTTCTAACTAATTTTTAGTCCTCTCACTTGAGGATAGAAGTTAATTTGCTACTTGTTCATTCTGCCTACATATCTAGTAAATCATCAAGCTAGCAAAATAGCAAACCATTGGAAAATAGCAATTCTATTCTATTTACTGGATTAGAGAGAAAGCACTGTAAACTTAATTAAATTGCTATATGTTTCAGGAGCTATTAATTATACAGATAATAAAAATAATGCCATTACCATACTATTCTATGGGTGCATGGTGATTTTTTTCTTGGGAAAATATTATGCTTTTATTGAGCTGGATCAACCAGGATGACTGACTGTGAATATTCTTTAGCTGAATGAGAAGTAAGAATTGTTGTCTGTAGTCACAACAGTGTGAGATTTTGCATCTAATAAATAATTTAATTCTTTGCCTTCAAAATGTATCCTATTCTTTCAGAAATGTTGCAGTTAAGGTGCACATATACACAGTTCAAATGTAAAATGCATAGCATATAATAAGACATTAATCAGGGTGCCTTAAGGCCCTATGCCTATGTCTCTCCTAAGTACTAAGTTGAGCAAACTATGGGTTGCCATAGCAACTTTATTTATAGCAGTGTGTGGGTCTTTAATTAATTGCTTCCACATTCCTCAAAAATCATATGCTAATAAATTAAAATGGAAACAAATATATTTCTCAATTTTTCTATTACATCCAACACAATTATTCACAAACCACAGTCTAATGTTGTTAGGGGCCGAAGAGTCAGTGTTCCACTCATAGAGACCCTATTTTCAACAGTTATCTAACACTATGCCATGCCTAGCACTATTGTCAGTGCTTCTTTGCTATTAATAGGGTTTCCAATGGCTGATTGTTTTTTGAGAGTAGGTTGCTGGGTCCTTCTCAAAGCCTACAGCACTTGGTGCTCCTAGGCAGTCTCCCATCCAAGTACTAACTGAGCCCGACCTTCCTTATCTTCCGAGGTATCTGAAGGGATCAGATGCCACAGTGGTATGACTGCAGGCACAATGTAATAAATCAGCATACCTGCATAAAAATTTTCATTAAATATGTATTTAATAATTTATTAGTGAATTACATTTTTAATGCAATACAAGCTTAAAAGTGCAAAGAATAAAAACACCTAGAATTGAGAGTTGGTGCTGTTATTGAGATTGAATGTGACCTTTTGCCAGTCTCAGGTTTTTTGTAGAGTAAATTTTCTCAACTACACAATAGAAGTGATGATATCTGGCAAATTTTTAGAAGAACTTTGAGGATCAAATAATATACATGATACAGCTCAGATTGTTTTAGTAACTAGAAAGGCATTTCTTCAGTAGAGAGTGTGCATAAATAATGGTAAATATGTATAACAAGTATAGAATGAAATTTGAAAACTGGCTGAAATCTTAACACTTCTAAACTTGCAATAGTTAATGACTAGCATTTATTCTGTACATCAAGGATATTGTGTCTATATGGTTGGTTATATATTTGAAACACTGCTACATGTTTCTGTTGGTAGGTGCTGTCCAGTCTTTTCAGACTCATATCAACCCTCATAGGGTTTTCAGTGGCTGATCATGGCTGATTATTTCAGGATTGTTCTGGGAGTGGATTGCCACATTCTTACATTTTTGCAGTGCTGAGGATGAAACCTAGGGCCTCAGAGAGCACTGAGCAGCACTCTACCAACTGAGCTAAACCTCAGTTTTTCTTGTATTGTAGCAGTGTACGAAATAGGGTACTCTTGAAAGTTGCTTTCCTCTCTTCTAGATTATAAAAATGATTAACATTTGAATTCAAACTATTTCTAATACAAGGTAATGCATTTGTCCTTTTGCTATTATTTACTCAAATATTTTAATCAATTGATTCACAGACACTTTCTCTATGGAAATGACAATAATAAAAACAAAAGAAAACAGAATAGAAGTCTTCAGTCTTTTCAGGAAATCCTGTTCATCTCAACTGATGTATAAGGACAACTTAGAAAGGAAAAACTCAGAAATGTGTTCTCTTATTTTTACTTTTCACTACCATTTTTACTCAAGAGATTAAAACATAACTGAGATGTATCTAAAAACGACCTCCTACTTAGATTTTGGGGAAAAATAATGGCTTGAAAAGAAAGGACACTTGCATGATCTGCCTTGGAGGTAGCATCAAAAATCGGTTCTACAGAGGGCATTTAGTTTTTGTTGGTATTTGTTTTTGTCCAGCAAGCATGTTTGCTAGGAAATTTTACTTCTTTCAGAGAAAGCTACTTATTTTTGCCTTCTCTCTTTCACACCTTCATAAAAATATATCATAACTGTGGAGTAGTAATTAATTAGAGATCTACAATATGTCTGTAGTCACACTTTTTAAAATTCTCCCATTAGAAGGTGGATGTTCTCCCTAGACCGTATTTTTTTACCCTTGATTCTCTGACCTCATGAGCATAAAAGAACCTGAGCACTAAAATTTTACTTAATCTTTCATTTTAAAAATCATGTTGTTGTCGTTAGGTGCTGTCGAGTCGGTGTCTGACTCATAGCGACCCTCATAGCGTTTTCAATGGCTGACTGTTTCGGGATTACCTTGGGAGTGGATTGCCAGGTCCTTCTCCCATTTTTTTTCGGTGCTGGGAATTGAACTCGGGACCTCAGAGACTGCAGCGCAGTGCTCTACCAACTGAGCTAAATCCCAGCCCTTAAAATCATTAGTGAACTTGTAAAAAAAAATTCTGTCTTATTAGAAGTTAAAAATCTAAGGTAATGATTTAGCATTTCATGTACAAAATAGATAAAATATAACTTTAAGTATAATCTTAGGTTACATAGTGAAATTCACATTGTCATCTATCAATCTAATTAAAATTAAATATGACATGAATATCTTTCAATAACTATTATTTAGTAAAAATAAACAAATATTTGCCTTTTTTGTATTTTGTTCATTATCAAAATAAAGATGGATTTTATTAAGTGTTAATATTTTCTGAATTTTAAGGAAATCAAGTGATATTTTCTACTCAAATCATCAATGAGTGGATGTACAAAATTAATTTTGTATAATAAACTGTATTATATTTAAATGATTTGGAAAATAGTTATTTACATAAATACTAAGGTGCATCTGTATTAGAGACATACAATGTTTACCTTACAAATGACTCA